>VZRL01006197.1:157763-224966 GCA_013397895.1 Origma solitaria | reverse complement strand
TTCCTTCCTTCCTTTCTTTTCTTCCCCTCTTTCATAGAATCGTGGAATCACAAAGGCTGGAAAAGTACTTCTGAGATCATTGAGTCCAGCCTTGCTCTCCCTTCCTCTCCTCCTCGCTCTCTCTCCCACACCGTGATTGCAATGACAGCATTTAACGTTACCAGGTCAGTGGAAGGGAATTTGCAGTTGAGCTGTGGAAAAATTTTGTTTGGGAGATGGGACCCTCACTTTATGCCTCAGTGCTGCTCATGAAGATCCAGTCCTTGGAGCCCTGTGGTGGAAGTGAAATGACAAAACACTTTGCCGAACAGAGATATTGAGATGAAAGACTCAAAAACATGACAAAAGGAATCAGAAATCAAGAGACAAGGGGGCCTCATTCAGCAGCTTGGCAAGTGCTCTTCTCATCTGTGGGATGCAATGAAAAAGCAAGCCACACATCACCATTCAGACCCCCGTAGGGCCTCATCTCGTTTCCTTTATTACAATGAAGAACATGTATGACGTGGTCAGGGTTTTCAAGCTGGGAGGTGTGTGAAAGCTCAATTTTTTTTTTTTTGTCTCCAAATTCAAATGACATAAAAGTTCATGAGGTTCCCAGCAATGCTCATTATTTAGTATGCGCAAATATGTTCTCAGGTGATGAGCAGGTGATGAGAAGCAGCAGGAAGGAGACACTGGGGAATGCAAGTAATGATGTGCCCACCATGTGACTTTTGACTTGAGTGAGTCCAAATGAGCACTGGGTCCTGTGTCAAAAAGATATGGTGGTGATCTCTTCTTTCTTCAAAATTAGGAAGTGAGTAGAAAAATCCAGGCAGGGCTTTTTTGATTCTTCAGGTTTGTTTGTTTTTTGGGGCTTTTTTTCCCCTCACACTCTGTTGAAGATGTCTGGGTTTGCTCTGTGCTTTTATTTATTTATTGGCATTTCTATGGCACTCATCACCATACTATCTGGTCAAATCTTTCCTTTCCTCTATCATATAATTAAATCTATACAAAATACATATGTTTTGGCAAGGAAAGTTAAACTCTGCTTTTGGAAGGGATTTGTGTCTTGCAACAAAACACTGCTTTTGCAATGCTGTATGTTTCCATGTACATGTGAGAGAGGAAAATAGAGCCCTGTCAAGTCTGTACCCTCACACACCTGCTGCTCTGGAGTGTGGGGTCATCACAGTACAGTGGCTCTTTTGGGATCTTTGACACCTTTCTGGGGTCCCTGAGGCTTTCCTCACTATTCCAGACACCACCTGGGCTGAAAGGGCACTAACACACATTGACCCTAAATGGGGAAATACAGACTCTTCTTGAGACTCTTTTTGAGAGGGTAGCTTGCTACTTTTATTACATCTGTGTTGAAGCGGCTCTTGGAAAGTCCAGGAGCCAAACCTTCAGGCTAAAATTTGCAGGAGAAGCAGCAAGTGCTGGGGACAGACTGGGTCTTTCTGAGGAGCCAGCCTGGGCTAGCAGTGGTCACATCCCCTCTCTGCCTGGCTTGTGCCCCATCCTCTAAAGGAATGTGACTTAAACCTTCACTTCTGTGGAGTATTTCATGGTGAAATGTCCTGCTGGTGTCTGGTGCAATGGTCGTGGGTGTCCTGCAGGGCTGATCTAGAGGACTGTGAGGACAAGCTGACAATGTCTCGAGGATGGTCTTGCACTGGAAGTTGGAGCAAAGGTCTGCCTTATGAGAACAGTCAGTTCTGTCTCAGCAGGAGCCTGAAGTCAGCAGGTCCCAGGCCAGCACAAATGGCTTTCCACAGCACCAGGTGAGGGAACACTCTGCTTTCCTATAAAAACACAAACAGGTCTGAGCTGACTGTGCATCAGCTCTGGTGATGGTCCTGCAGGTGTTCCCTAGCTCAGGTGGGCGACCAGCCAGTGATGCCAGGCATGGCAGTACTTCGTGGATCGTATTCACGCTCAGATTAACAGGGGATAATGTTTAAAAATAAGAGTTGACTCTCAGAAACTGCCTACATCCAGCAGAGGAATCAGCTGCCCACCCAGGACTGACATGTCTCTTAGGTAGGAATTTGTAAGATGTGTGGTGGTCTGAGTCCCATGGCAGTGCCAACATAAACACATTGGAGGAAATTAATCTTTCCCTTCCCTCATTGACAGTAGTTTGTTTTGTCGATTTCAGGGGGGGGAAAAAAAAAAAGGAAGAAAAGAGAAAGTGATAGCGGCACTAACTTACTGCTTGAGGATCGTCTTGTAAAGAGCCTTGGTTCTCAGAGGCAGAGTAACCAGCTGTCCTCATACCTGCACATTCCTTGTTGTATTCTCAGTCATTTGTCAAAACCTCTGGCTGTGTTAGTGTTCCTCCTCGCATTCTGTTTTTGGCAGGCACTCTCGTAGCAGAGGGTTTGTTCATCACCTCTCGGGTACTACTCACAGGTTTTATGACCTGGCTGGATCAGACCTTATAGAGACACAGTTGCCCCTGGTTTGTCAAGGCCACATGCGCAGAATTTGGCTTGTCTGAATCTCCAGCAACAAATAAAGTAAGGGTTATTGCCTTTTTCCTAGGTGGGAAAACCCATATGCTGATTTTCAGGAGCAAAGAACCACAATACTAATTGAATGCAGAGAATAATCACATTTCCAGATGTTTGAGTCATTGGACTGTGCCTTGTTGGTGGTTTCTTTTATTTTATTTCTAGAGTTTTATATAAGACAAAAAAGGCAAGGTATTGGTGCTGGAACGTGAAAGAAGGCATTAACATGAGGTACCTCTCACTAGTGCTTGGAGGCTGGATGGATGAAAAGTCTTTTGCCAAGTACTAAGAGATCAGGCAACATTCATATCTGCCTAGCTGAGAAATACTGAGGGTATCCCAGAAGTGGGGCTTGGAGTAGGTTCAGACTTCCCCCTTAAAGTCTTCTGCTGCGGACCAAGGAAGGCAGCGCGACCTGAGCACACATGAGGAGCTCACCGGGCTGCACCAGCAGCCGCAGATGGTCCTGTGGAGCCGTGATTAATTGTTTTCTAGTGCCACCGTGAGGACTGCCAGTCCCGGGTTTTCCTGGTGAAGGAAAGAGAGCTCCCGTCCAGCCCGAGCTCCACTGGCTGCCTGGAGGGAGCTTCGGTGCCCGTGCCAAAATGTTCAGTGAATATCGGCACCTTGGGGAGCCCCGCTGAGCACCGTCGGCTTACGCAGGGAGAATGGAGGGTGAGATTTGCCAGGAGTTTAGGCTGACAACATCGGTTTAGGTCAGGATCAAGCCAAGTAAATAAATTGATGCTTGGAGCCAGCTGTATGGAGCCACTGAAGGAAATCTCTGAGGAATCCCAGAGGCACAGCCATGCCTTCCAGCTTTGGAAACCTAGCAAAAAACTCAATATTGCATCAGCCTGCCTACATAAACCAGTGTCATGCCAAAGCTCTTTGTCTTTTAGCTGTGTGGTTCTCTGATACATCAGCACAGTGGTTCTGCAATGATGTGCATCACACACTGCAGTCTTCCATGAGCATGTACCCAGGTTGATTGGTTAGTTGGTTTATTTGTTTGTTTGTTTGTGCCATATTCAAACATCACTCAGAAGATGAAATGAAAGCTGTGTATTTTATCTCACCCTCCAAACCTGGCCAAAACAAGGGTTTGGCCTTACAGTCATACTGGGATATCTGTTGTATCTAAGAATGTCCAATGATGTTTTGGGTGGAAGTGTGCAGTAAGTTAAAAACAGGTTAAGGCACTAGTTTGGGACTCCAGAGTCCTGGCGTCAATTCCCAGCTCTGCCACAGACTCCCAGTGTGACCTGAGGCAAGCTATTTCCCTCCCAAAATGCTTTCATAGTCAGAGAAGGAAAAATCACACTTCATGTGAGTTTTGCCTTTGACTTGATGGAGCTAGCTCCCACCCACGCATTTCAGAGCTTAAAAATTAAATGCAGGCTTAAGCACCTTGCTGAAATACTGCCAGAACTTACCTGCATTTCAGCTTCCTACACCTAGAAGAGGAACAAAGATCACTTCCCTATTCCCACTGAGTTTGCATGCCATGGCTGAATTCTGTTTGTTGTAGGACCGAGTGTAATTATGGGGCCATGCTGACCTGTTCCCCTGATAAACTGCAGCTCAAGCAAGAACCAGACTTGTTGGAGGCCTTGTGTTTGTCTGCCTTTGCTTGCATTTGGATGTTTTCATACCTTACCAGCCTCTCTGCCCCGAGTGGGGCTTTCTCCACTGGTAACTGGGAATAAACCATTTGCAGCCCATGTTGCTGGAGAAAAATCAGTGTTTCTGCCTAAGCTAGTGGTGAGGTTTCTAGTGAGGCTCTCCCGTCTCTCCATTTTTCTCATGTAATGGTCTGCTGTGGCAGCGTACAGCTAAGTTTATATAACTGGCACCTCAGAGCACTCCCCTGAACAGGATATTCCTGTTGGCGAAGGGCTGTGCATTTGCTTAAACCAACAGTTGTAAGTCTCAGCAGCCCCTGACAGGCACAAACAAGGAACCGCACCAAGGGCTGAGGGCAGGAGGGATTACTGTGCTTTGCAAGAAATAGGCTCTGGCATTTACATGCATATCGCGGATGCGCTCTACAAGGTAAACAAATATGGCATAAAAGCATATTTGGCTATTCAAATGGCCCGATTGTTCCTATTACGATGATGTCTTCCCAGCATGTATTTAGTAACACGCTAATTGACTTTGCATGCATCAGGAAGAAAACTTTTCACTATCTGTTTCAGGATGGTTTCTGATGACATTTTCTTTTAAAGTTTTATTTATTTCTTTCTGGGGACTGTTTGAAATGAAAATAGATTCCTGGCTCCTGCTGGCACGCCAGGCTGCCAGAGCCAGGGCTGACGTTTGTCTGCTGTGAGCAGGGATGGATAGAAAGGCATCTGCAGGTCCCTCCTCCAGCTCCAGGTCCTCCCCTTGCCCGGACAGTGGATTTGCCAGTGGTGGTTTTTCTCGACCAGGCACACACCAGTGACTCCTGAGCTGCCTCCACTTACAGCCTGAATATGCAAAGCAGTAACCAAAGACAGCCTCGGTGAGATCTGGGTTATTTAAGCCTCAAGTACATTTGCACGGCTCCAGCCTGACGGTCACAGACAACGAACACAGCTGAGGCCCTCCAGGACATTTATCAAACAGTTTACCCTCCGCACCAAGTTTGTGATTTCAGCGTTAAATGCGTCAAGTAGTTTGTTTAGCTCTTCTGAAGGGGAAGTTAAAAAGCCCATAGAGGAAGCAGAAGGCAAATAGGCCATTCAGATCAGCAGCCCTCCATACTGGGGATGTGCACTGGAACAGCAAACAGGATTTTTAGACATCTGACTGATAAAACGGTTCTTAATGCTTCTCTAATTGTGAGGATAAATTTGTTCTGGTCATATAGCAACAGTTGGCAAGCTGAATCATAGCCAGCAAGATAAACACTTGTGACAAAGTGACCTTTGCCCCCACATTCGAGTAGGTAAAGAGAATCTAATCAGTCATTTTATTTTAGCCTTATTGCATCTACAAAACTTCTGGCACCTGGCACAAAATCTCCCCCTGTGTTGTTTATTGTGGTTTGAGGGTTATCTTCATGGGGAGAGTCAGACAGGTAGGTGATGTGTGATGGTTCAAAAAGCCCAGGGTTTGTTGCCTGTGGGGTGACAGGGACGCCAGGGCCACGCTCCTACAGCTGTGTCAGGGGAGGGAAAAGAGCAAACAATTTGGAATTCCATCAGCTGGTCGTCCTTCCCCCACAGATGACAACATTTGTGTAGGTGATTGCGCCAGCAGAGCCTGACAGTTCACAGGCACCCCACAACAAGCAAATGCCAGAGCCACATGAACTGAAAACCTGGACAGCACTTGGTGTCAAACCCTTGTTTTAGCCCCAGTGCACTCTGAGGATCATGGAAAAAATTCAGCCTTGGTTTGCAGGAGCTGGGGATGCGGCAATGTCCTGCTATTTGTTCATGTCCCAGAGTGGTCCTCTGAAGTCGTCTCATGTCACTGCAGCCAGCAGCCCAGCTTTAAAATATTCACTAAGCTGGTGTTTTTCGAAGCACAGCCTTCACTCCTTCAGTGGCAGGAGCTGTGCATGGTCAATGGGGATTTCATTTTTGTCTAGGCTTGAAGGCATGGCCATCATATAAATAACCACCAAACATTTCAAAGCCTTTGAAAACATTTCGTTTAATTTAACATTTTAATGCTAGGAATGGACCAGGGTTTAGGTGTGGTGGTTTCACATAATTTTGGAACCTGTTTATCCATCTTTTATTAAGACTTTAAGAAGGCAGCTCAAAATACCTCAGTGACTCCAATGATGCTGTAATTTCTGCTTCTTTGTTTTCTGCATGTGATTAAGCTAAATTCGTGTCTCCATCTCAAGCTGCTTCCTGGAGAGACACTTAGAGGCCATCACAAGGCTTTGTTTGGTTTCGATTGCTTTCAGATCGATGGCTGAGCCGGTGAGCAAAGACATGAAAACCTGTTTTGTACCTGTCATTGTCTTAGACTTACCCTAACAACCTACCTTCCAGCTAAATTTTGTGTTTTGTCTTCTTTTAATAAAGATGACAAATGAGTAATTGCTAATAAAGTGTATCCTGTCCTCGCAGTGTTTGCTGTCCTTTCACAGACTGACATCCTTCAGGGATGGAAAATTAGGAGTGGAAACATCACTCCAGCCAGCAAACTCTGAGCTCACATCTCATTTCAAGGACTGGGCTTTCCCAAGTGTCTTTGGCCACTTCTGCCCCATCTGCAGCAGCCTGAAGCAATTGAGATACTTGGGGTTTTTTCCCTGCCCTGCTGCTTCACCCAAAACAAAATGTGACCTCAGCCCAGCTTTGTTTGCCATCTCAGCAACCACAGAATGTGTGATTGAAGCGATGGTGCTGTCACCACGTCTCTGACCAGCTGCTGGGAATATGGAGCAGTGTGCACAGTGGGAGGCTCGTTCCTGAACCATCAGGAGTGACTTCGTGTGCTGCACAACACAAGGAAAGGTTTAATGAAAATTCTGTTCATATGAAGAACTTGAGTCTGGGCAAAGTCTCCCTCTACTAAGCAATTTTTCTGCAAATATTAACATAGAACATGAGTATCCAGACATTCCCCAGCCATGGTGGCTCCTGCCCACATCACAGACCCGGTCCTGTTTTCCTGGTCCCGGTCACAAACCACCACACAGGAATTTAAGAGTTTCAGCTGTCCTGTGCCTCATTGTTTCACAGCAACTTATGCTGCTGCATGGGTATGGTCCCTCCTGCCATACACACCCCAGACTGCTTCCATAACATGGTAAATGACCTTCAGGTGTTACTGAGGATGTTTGTCAGCAAAATACTGAGCACGGAGCATCACCAACTCACAAAAACTGAGCACAGGGCATCACCAACTCACAAAAACTTTTCCTCCTGTCTGAGGAGGGATATACACAAAACTGAGATACTCAAAAAACAAGTTTAAATTCTGTCCTGTTTTGAACTCGGGCTTTTCATTCCCTAATTCCTTTGATTCCTTGCCTATCTAAAGGTTTGTCAGTAGAGTCTTTTGTTTCCTTTTTTTTTTTTTTTTTTTAAAGCAAATTACATCTATTATGCAAAATGGACAAGGCAGCTCACAGAACCCCTAACTGCAGGTTTATGCATCTCAGTTGGTGGGATATTACTGCGTCCAGCAGAGATCATCCTGAACAAGACCTGGCATTTACAGATGCTGAAGGAAGCAGAATGCATCTCCAATTCCCTCCACCAAATACAGTGTTTTGCTCCCTACATATGACATAATGAGAATCAGTGCAGATGGTCTCAACGCCTTTCTACTTCATTTTTAGTTTTGATTTTCCCCTCTCTGGGACGTGGGCAGGCCTGAGCAGAAGGATCTTCTCTTCTGCACCACTCCTTGCAGCAACAGCGAGTGTTCTGTTTGTCTTTGTGTCTCTTCCTCCTTTTGCTCCAGAAAGTGACAAATGGGTTGATACCCTGGGAGAAGTAGCCCTCAGCACTGCACAAGAGAAATTCTACTCCACTGGGATGAACAGGACATTTTCCAGCTCCCCAGCGCAGCACAGATTGTCTTCTTCAAGGGCTGCTGATTTTCTGCTGATTTTTTCCTGCCCTCTCTTGATTTTCCTTCCTCCCACCTGCTCATTTCTTCCTGGTCCCTAGAGCAAGAAGGCATTTAAACTTTCTCACTCGGAGCTGCGAGCTTGGAGAAGGGAACACTACCACCTTCAGAGGGCTGGTGGAAGAGCAGCTGGAAGTGCACATGGGCTGTCTCCAAGCCTGGCTGATGGACATGGAATCAAAACACCCGTGGCTGCTGCTCCTCCTTCTGCTCCTGGGGGACTCTCTCTGCTCCCCACACCAACTGCAGCAGATCTCTCCTGATCTCTGTGTTCAAATGCACTACCAGATGCAATCTAGGGATTTTTTTTTAAATATCCTGTTGGCTTTGTTATGTGGTGCTCTATTTTAGTTTGCTGAAATGCTTAAATTCAGTTTAAAGAGTCTGGGCTTTCCACAGAATATTAGAACCGGCCATGAAAAAGCCTAAGATAAAGCAGTCCAGCAGCGGTCACGTGAAAACCTGAGAAAGCAGTCTCATGAAACCTCTTCGCAGAACTCAATTTTCAAGGTGAAATTTCCTGTTCAGTCCAGCCACTTGTTTTGCTCCTGCCTGCACAGCAGTGTCTTTGCACCAGGAGGAGCTGGTCCATCACATTTCCCCTGAGCAGGGCACTCCGACTCTGTCGAGTGTCATTTTACGCAGATTTTATTAGAGCTAACGCTGTGTAGAAAGGGAGAGGGCTGCAGATAATGTTACATCCCTTCAGATGCTGACAGCCCTGGGCTGTGCAGTATCTGATGATCCAGCCCATGTGCAGATGGGGTGACAGGTCCATGTCCATCCCATTTTTGTTGAGACACCACAGAGTCTTCTCACAGGCAATCGACTCTGTTGATCCCTCCCACTGTCAAACAAAGATGATGTTCCAATGAGAGCTTCTCGCAGTCCTTTTAAAGGCAAGGCCATGAGCAGGTTGTAATTCTGGCACAGAATGGGAGTTCCTTGCCCCATCACAGGGCACTGCCCCTGAGCAATGCCTGCTGAGGGATGCCTGCACAGCCTGAAGGGGAGGTACCACTAAAATCTCCTTCTGCACTGAGGTTTCTGAGCAGCCTCAACCTCAGCCACTGCCTGTCACAATCACACAGGAGGATTAATGAGGAGAAAGCATCCAAATTTTGTTTTCTCTTGCTGGCTCAGCTAAAACTCAGTGGCAAGAGGGCTGCTAAGCTGGCGTGTCTGCCCTCGAGACAACAAGGGTCATGGGTGGATCACCTCACCCTCTACTTGGGGAACTGCTCCCTGGCTGGAAGGCGGTATCACAGTGTGGATGAGATTCCAGTAGCTGGAAAAAGGCAAGGATGGCTTGGCCAGCCCACAGCTGGCCTCGAAGCAGCAGCCCAGCAGGAAACGTGGCTCTTCCATGCTATTTCAAGAGCATGGACCTGTCAGCCAAGAAGGGATGACCTTATGTAAGCACTATCCAGTGATCCAAAAGCTCTTCTAGAAAAGAGCTGTTAGGCTAATGCACAATATGCCCTGGAGCAGAGGTCTTGCACCAAATTACTGCCTCATGCCTGCTGCAGCAGGGATTTCTGTGGTAAAACCGCAAGAGGGCTGTTAATCAAGGAAAATCAGTGCCAGCCTGGCTGCAGTGGAACAGCCCCAGTGTGATGTCAGTGCCCCAGAGCCCCATGCCAGGATGGGTGGCCTGTTTTGGATGCTGCTGTGTGTGCATAATTTGGACATGCCTGATCTGGGTGGGCTTGCCAAGACCCTGGTGAGGTCTGCAAATGCATTTGGCAAAAAGTGTGCCAGGAAGAGCTGCTGAGCCTAAACGCCCTGGAAGTTTCACCTCTTCTGGGAAATCCTTCTCTGGCATGTGGAACAGCCCCCTGAGCAGCCAGAGGCAGAGGGCAGTGGGTGGCAAAGGTCAGCAAATCTTATATTTGCTTCTTAAGAGGTGCTTCAGGAATGTAAAGTAAACAAAATTCCTGAATCCAATGCCATTTGAATCAACAGCTTTTATATGATGGTGTGCAGGGAATAAATGCCCATCAAGCTAGAGATAATTTTAGGTGCAGAAAGGTGACTTCAGTTTCTCAGCTCCTGGACAAGAGGGTCTGATATTTCTCATTACAGTCATGACTAGCTGATGACTAGACATCCAGGAGAGGGACATCTAAGAATGCATTTCCTCCCAGCTTCTGACAGCTGCTTTTCCTAGAAAGGCAAAAAACAACTGTGCAGCCCTGACTCACTCTGGTAATTTCTCCTCCCTTCAGGGTCAGCTGGTTGTTCCTATTGCTTTGTTTCAAACATTGGAAAGGAGACTTGCACTTTCTGAGAATGAAAAATGTCATTACAGATTCCTGTTGTCAACAGAAGTCTCTGTATACAATTCTCTTTGTTTATACCAGCCAGTGCAGCATCTTCCATTCCGAGGGCTCTGTGGCAATGTCTGGCAAGGACAGGAAGGATAGAATTCGCTGTTCTAGGTCGAGCTGGCTTTTCTCGGCTCTACCAAAAATCCCCCCAAGGGTTTTAAAGGATTGCTCCTCGATGGTTGTGGTGAATGCCTTCAGCTGTTTGCTTTCCGTGTACCTTGCCAAAGTCTGGAATTCAGCTTTTGGTTCTAGATTGGATCCTGAAGGTTCTGCATCCTGGAATTTGATCCTGCCAAGGTCCATGTTTGGCTGAGAAACCAAAAACCTCCCAGATGGCTCCTTTTTACCCAGTGTTTGAACACGTTTCAGTGTGTTGTTTAGCATATGCGGAAGGCACAACAAAACAAAACAGACCCACTGTTTCATCAGACTTGTCTGAAATCTGGACCTAAAACCAGGATCCAGGACCTAAAACAAAAAAAACTTTTTTTTTTTTTTTCATTTTTCCCGTACTGTTTTCCTGGGCAAAGCGCAAGATCCAGGAACATCACCTCCCCGTGATCCCAATCCCATTATACCATTAACCACTTTTATCCACATCCCATTACTCCAATCCCATTTTTCCCCTATATTCCCATGATCCTAATCCCAAAATCCCGTAATTCCATAATCCCGTCATCCTAAATCCCATTTTCCCCCATAAATCCCCAATTATTTCACATTATCCCTCCCATTAGTTCCCATTATTCCCCAATAATTTCCCCCATTTTTCTCCCATAACTCCCCCAATGATTTCCCATATTTTCTCCCATCTTTCTCCCATAATCTGACAATTCCAAATCATGAAGTCAAAAATACTCAGTGGGGGTGAGACAGGAAACCACAAAGAGTCTGCAGAGCATGGACCATCACAAATGCAACAGCCAGACAAGCCTAAGCTTTCTTAGGAGAGGTCCAGGTGGTTTTTTTGCAGTGCGGGAAACAGCATGAGAGACTCTCTCACAGACAGCGCTTTCCCAGTGGGGAAAGACAGAAACCAGACAGAAACTGAGTTCCTTCTCCAGGTGTTCAACACGAGCTCCATGGTGCTGATGGAGTCACAGTGGAGTCACAGCAGCTCAGGACTGGCACAGGATGTGGCAGCCAGGACCATACAAATCCAAGGAAAGCCAAGCTGGGTAATTCACAGTGGTGATTTAAAGGGAAGGCAACAAAGCGCTTCAGGGTTCTTGCTGCTGGTATGGCAAGCCACAGCATTTTATGTTACGTTTTTGGAAATATGGAGCAAAAGGGATGAAGGGTGTTCACTTAAGGGTGACGTCTTTAGTTGGCACTCAAGGATGTCACTGAAATGTCCCAGCATTCCTGTGTTTTGAGACAAAATCACTGAATCCAGTTCTACAGCCAGGGTGCCAAGACAGAGAAAAGTACTAATTAATTGCATTGCAAGGCAGTGATTAGGAGAAAACCAGCCCAGCATACAAGAATAAATCAGTCCAAGAGCGCATGTCATTCCCCATGTGCTTCCTTCCACTGTGACCAGCACCATCTGCTTAAAAAAAAAAAAGGCATATGCTGCTATATTGAGATTTCTCTGAAGCCCAGATTTGCTCATTTAGAGTCTCTTGTGATCTGCACTAGAGCACAGTGCAGAAAGAATCCACTTTAAAGAGATGGGTATGGCACATGCTGCCATGTCCAGCACCTAGAAGAGAAAAGCATGGGAGGAACTAACAGGAGCTGAAAGCTGGAACTGGATGGACACATTTAAACTGGGAATGAGGACTGCCCTTTTAATAGGATGGGCAGTGATGCTGTACACAACAGCAGAGGGAAGCACAGAGTCACTGTCCCTGGACATGGTGTCAGGCAAGGAACATGTGCACATTTTAAAATTGGGTATTGATCTCTCAAAGCAGCAGCAGCTGCAAAATAGCTGGTGATGAAGATCAGGGCCAGAAGACCTGCTGGCCCTCCACTCCAAATTCAGTGGAAGGTGATCTGTGCTGAAAGCACTTCCTCTCTCCTCCCTTATTTTTTCAGTTTACCTTCCAGCTGGATCTCCACGTGGTGTAATGTGTTTTTAGCTGCAGCAGAGGCACTCCAGAAGAGGGAGGCTGGGATGCCTTCAGAGGATCTGGGAGTGCTCACACGCCCCTGGCTGGAGCTGTGCAGGACACTGTCCCTTCAAGGAAGGGTCAGGAGGAGTTCTGCCCTCAGAATCGCTGTGTTCCATTCCCACCCTGTAATGCTCATTACAGGCTTTTTGAGCTTTATTTCCCTTTTGTGCCAAGCATGAAGGGTGCTGGATGGTACAGAGTCTCCACGGCAGCTCAGGCGAAGCTGATGTCCCCCTGAGCACTCCGAACCAGGCCATGCATACTTCAAGTGACCCCAGCACAGGAACCTTGTCTGAAGTAGAATTGTCTGTTGGCATTGAAAAAACTAGAAATATTTCACCATTCGCCTTCAGGTCACTCACAGTGGTGGCACAGCTGCCACCAGGGCCAAGCTTCTGGATTACACTCCCAGCTGTTACAACCATGCAAACACACAGCTGGCTGCTGTGGCATTTAATTTTTATTTATTCATGTCTCACAGAGGCTATTTAGTCCTTTGGATGAGAAGACTACTTGCAACCTTTGGGATTTTATCAAGGGTGCCAAGTAAGGCAATCTTTCCATTACCATTGATCACACATTCCACAACTAGAAGAAAAAAAAATCAGTGACAGGGTACTCAAGCTGGCTTGGGTGTGGAGGGACAGGATCTGTGAGAGCAGGTAGAAATATAAGGTTAAAAAATACTCTTTTATGGAAAAATACATAGGAGAATGGTGTTTTTATCATATTTATTACAGTAAGACCCTCCTTGGGGATTACCAGACACTTTACCAGCAAAACACATCAAAAGCCATGTGAGTACCAGATGTAGTACCAGAACCCAGATCTTGTCTTCAGCTTCATCTTCTGGACATTCAAAGAGGGGAAAAAAAAAAAAAAAGTTTAATTAGTATTTTTACAGCTTTGGCCAAATTCTTGCTTTCTGTAACAAGGATATGGGATCAAAGATATTCAACTTAAAATTCCCACTCTAACCACATAGGTGGTCAGCAAAACTTGAGAACAGGAATTCACTGAAGGGAGCAGGACTTGGGAGAATTTCTGACCCAGGCCATGCAGTCTCTGCTCCAGTGTCACAGCGTGAGTGTTCATGTCTGTTTTGACAGGAGAAGGTGTAAAGGTCCCACAGACAACCCACTGTCCTTGTGAGCTGCTCTTTTTAGGATCTCCTCACCTCTGAGGGTGTTAAAGCTCCCATCAGCTTCGGACCGAAGATCAGAGCTGACCTGAATGATCCCTTCCCTGCCTCCAGCTCCCTTCTGCTGAGACACCACCCCCTTCCTCACACTCCTTCACCCTCTGGGCTGAGCAGACAGAAGCTGATTCACACCAGGAGTGTTGATTCACTCACCGGGGGTTAAGGGACTGTTTCACCAGCCCTTCCACCTCCCTGTGTGCAAAGCCAGCTGCGATGCAGAGTTCACATGCTCTGAGGCTGTTCGCTGCTGGGCCACCTGTGGCTAGCAAATAGATTCAGAAGCTATCCAGGGGTGAGCCCTCAAGGACGGAGTCAGAGAGGGACTGCCTGATCCCTGATTTCCTTTGGAAACTGGTTTTAAAGCAACTCTACATCTAAATAAGTACTTCGGTTTTCCAAAGAGCTAAGGTCGTGGGACCTGATCTCTTGCTGATCTCTGCAAGCAAGCAGAAAGAAGATACTGGAAGTCCTTGGGTATCACCACCTACCTTTGCCCTTAATTACATGTTTTACATCACCTGCTCCTTGATGCAGGGTCATTACAAGTTAAAGGAAGTCTGCAAAAAGTGCTCATTTACGTTATGCAGACTTCTTTCTCCGTGGTTTGGCTAATTGGTGTGTGTCATGTGTAGGTATCTCGCAGGACTGCAAAAGAGGTTCACTAAGCATTACCTGTGAATCACATCTCAACCTTTTTTCCCCTACAGTGGAGCCAGGAAGAGAAAATTACAGTCAGAGGGAGCTGGAAAACAAAGCAGCACAAAAAGCAGGCAGCAGAGGAGCCCGGAGTCTGTGTGCTCGGTGAATTTCAAATGTGGCAACACCGACGGGATTAAGCAGGGTTTGGCACCGCCTGTGACCCTGCACACACACACAGGCAGGCAGAACCAGCCCTTGCAACCAGACACGCTGAGGAACGCCTTCAGGAGCCTGCCACTGATAATCCTACACATTCCATAGGTGAAATTTGGGATTGCCAAGGCCTTTGTCAGGTGGGCACAGTGCAGACATGAGTGACTGCCAGCCGAGGAAGGTGCTGGAGGGAGGATGGACCATGGGATGTCCTCCCCCAGTCATTTGTAGCTGACCCAGGGGCATTTACAGCAGAAGGGGGTGACTGGTGTGGGGATAATTGTGCTTGAAAGGAGTTACAAACATTGTCTGATTCTGTAAGAGTCTGTAAAACTCCTTTCTGGAAGGCTTCAGAGCAGTGCCTCCTTCAGGGAGCAAAGCAACAGTGGTGTCTGGGACACACTGGCAGAGCCTAAACTGATAACATTCAAACCAGTCAGCACACCTGATGAAACAAACATTTTATTCCAGCAAGGCTACTGCGTTGCCTTGATACACTCGAATTTTCCGAGGTGTTTCACCCCACAGCCTGTTGTAATATCTCATGTTATGTAAGTTTCAGAGAGGGAAGACATGATATGAATAAACACTCTCCCCTGGAGGTGGCAGGTCTTCCAGGTTCTGTGTCTGCTAATGAGATCATGAGAAACGTGTGGGTCTGCTCCACCAACGCCCCCGGGCAGGATCCTTGCTGCAATGCTGTTTTGTTTGGCTGCCCGCTGTCTATACAGTGGCATCAGACCTCCCCAGGTGAGCCCAGGGCATGACTCACAGGCTGTAGGAGAGGAAAACCTCAGGAGGATGGGGCATCTTTAAGGGATGAGCTCAAGCAACTGATTAATGGCCACAGGACAACAGAAACATGTCTTTGTAGGGATAAAAAAATGGGTACCATCCATGGGCACGGAGGGTAAGTCAGTGTGGGATGCTCTCCAGTGGCTTCTTACAGCTAATCCACACTCTGAGGAGCCCGAGAGAGAAGGAAGATGAGAAAAGAAGGCTTGGGTGTTATAGGAAAGCTGTGGGGAAAAAGTGCAGAGGGGGAATGGGAGCCAATGTGGCTGAGACAGAGCTCAGCACAGATACTGGCACATGAAAGAGGCATCAGATGCCATGAAACATCTCGTGCCTGCCAACAGAGACAGCTGCCGAAGTGGCTAGCAGGCAAAACTGGGCAATTCTTATTATTTGCGTGTAGTCAGCTCGAGATACCAGTTTATTTTACCCCATAATTCTGAAAAAACAGCACCAATTTATTTTTTGTTTCCTATACACCTTCCAGTTCTTTCACAGACATTTAGTGCTTGAGTTCAGATAAGCACAGATGAAGTCAACACCAGCCAGCACTTGGTGGCGGGAAGAAATGTGCCCTCATTATACTTTGAGAAGTCAAAAAACTCCACAGACTACTTATACATGAGAAGAAGAAATTACCTCCCTACAGCAGGTCGGGTTGGCATGGACACAGTAAATGGGATGTTTGACTCCTGCAATAAATTACATAGATTGCCAGCAAGGATCCCATGTCTAAGTCTCAGAAACCAAGTACCTGGGTCTTCACCTTCTGTATGTACCATCATTTATCTTCTTGAGAAGGATAATACACTTACTCAGCCTAAAATTCTTGGCAGGAGAGCAGAAAGTATTTTATTGTAATGCTGATAATTTTCTCTGATTTCCAGTTCTGTATCAGAGTCTGAGTGACAGGGCCTGGGGATTCTGAACAGCCCAGAAGCCCTAATCCTAACACTTTCAAAAGTGATACATGATTTTCAGGAGGCTAAATACATGTGGCTTCAGATTTTCTAGAAGTGTGTCTGGTACCTCCTGGTAAAATCCATCCGAACAAGTTTCTAAATTTCTGCTCCATAGAGAAAATATGGCTCACTAAATTCTTACTTTCAGACTTCACCCTGTTATGCAAAATGCTATCCACTTTCCCTTCATGTGTTTTAAACTGTAACTCCAACTACAAGTTGCAAATCAATACATTTAAGATATCTCTTTTTTGAAAAAAAATGCTTGTAGTCTTTCATAGAAATCACAATTCTCCCAAAAACCCCTCCCCAGCAAACAGGGCACAGAAGTTTAGGTGTCTGTGGTCAGAGCAATTTCGTGGAGCCATTCAATCCAAACCCCTGTACTGCACAGGCAAAAAAATCTCAAGCTGCCTGGAAATGTTTCACTGGCTCAGCTCTGGAAACACCTCACAGATTTCATTTTTTTTTCAGCACCACCTGGCTTTGCAATTATTTGGAGACCTTGATGGCCACTGGGCATTAAGCACAGGACTGTTCATTCTTTTGAGGATTATATCTCACCCACACAACAAAATTAAAATAGCTTTCCACTTAAAAGGATTTCACCCCAGGCTCAGAAACACAACAACATCAGTTCCTGTTCTAGAAAGACAAAGGACTTACCCCAAAATACACAGGAAACAAGAGGTGATGGTAAGTATTGACATAATCCAACTTCTGCACCTGAAGTATGTGTGAATCATGGAATGGTGTGAGTTGGAAGAGACTTTAAAGATGATCCCATTCCCACCCTCTGCCACGGGCAGGGACACCTTCCACTGTCCCAGGCTGCTCCCAGCCCCATTCAGCCTGGCCTTGGACACTCCCAGGGATCCAGGGGCAGCCACAGCTTCTCTGGAAAACCTGTGCCAGGACCTCCCCATGCTCACAGTAAAGAATTATCTCCTAATACTTGATCTAACCATTCCCACTGTCAGTTTAAAGCCATTCCCCCTTGTCCTGTCTCTCCAGGCCCTTGTAAAAAAGTTCTTCTCCAGTTCTCTTGGAGCTCCTTTGGGCGCTGGAAAGTGCTATAAGGTGTACCTGGAGCATTCCATTCTCCAGCTGGACAGCCCCATCTCTCCCAGCCCATGTCCACAGCAGAGGTGTTCCAGCCTGGAGCGTCTGTGTGGTGTTGCACAAGCCACAGGAGAGAGCAATCAACACCAAATTCTTGTGCATGCCTTGTTACCTCTGCTTCTGAGCTCTCATGGCAGAAAATTCAAAACTTTTCTGGATCAAAAACCCTTTTATGCTCTGACTTTCCTCCTGAAAAGAGTGAGTTATCTAGCATTAAGATCCCATTCTCCCTTCCCACTCCTCCCCTCTCCATCAAAGCCAACAAATGAGAAGCCCATGGAAAGGAGATCACACCACAGCTGCTCACCTCTGGTCATTAAGTGTCATTTTGGTCTCAGATCTGTGTAACAACCTCCTCGTCCCCATCTTGGAGGGTTGTTAAAACAGTAAATCTGCCAAACAGTAGTACTTGTGGGGGTCTGATCGGTAGCTTCCAAGTGCTTCTTTCGGGAAGGCTCAAATTTTTTTATTTTTTCTCATGTCACTGCCACATCAATATTGTTTGACAAAGGGCACAACACCTTTTGCAGATGGTTTTGTTAAGGCTCAGGAAGAATTAATTGTCAGCTGGAAAAGGCCTTCAGAATAGCAGTGTTCCTATCTATACCCTGATGTCTCAAAATGGCCTCTGCTATATGGACCACAAACCCTCTTTGAATTATTCCAGTTACTTTTTTCTTTTTTTTTTTTTTTTCAGTATCTTCTTTAACCCAGCAGTTTCTGGAGCTAAGCCTGGCCATTGCCATACTGCAGAGATTATTTTAATGATCTCTTCCTACCTGCCAGCCAAGGTTTCAAGGATATAATTTCACGAGCCTTTCAAGCAACCATTCAGCAACACTTTAATACAGAGGGTGTCATTAAATGACCAGTCACATGCCCACCCCAGGGAACACCCAATCCTACTCTGGAACCTGACTCAGTTACTCTACCAAGCGCCATGAATGTGCACCAGCCTAACTGGGAAGAAAATGTGGTCAAAGGGACACATTTTCCATTAAAATAATGATGTTTATTATGAAGATGTGCAGTCAGAATCTTCAGACTTTTGTCCTGCCCCTTCTTGCGCTCTCACCAACGTGCTTCAGTTTGCCCTTCATGTGGTTGTGACATCCTAGGGAAGCACTTGTGTGTTTACACATTATTACTCTTAGACTTTTCCACATTCAAAGACTTCAAAGATTCCAGGTGAACTGCTGGGCCTTGACATCTTGGGCCAGGTCTTAATGAAGGACTCCATTTTTTGGAGGCACAACTAATTGCTGACATAACTAATTGCTGCAGTGTGTGTACTGGAGCGCCTCAGAGCAGCCAAAAAAGCAGACAACTCTGCTGTTGAAATTGAGCCGTGTTGTGTCAACAGGCAGAGGTTTGCAGATGTGTTGTGGTTTGGTTTGTTCTGGTTTTTTTGCCTCCTGTCTCATTCCTTGGTGAAAGGAGCAAGGCCCTGGGTTGCTCTTTGCCTCTGAAACCTTAAGTCAGAGTCACACTGTGGTCACCCTGTGATGTTCTGGACCCCGCAAATATCACTCTGTTCAGATTTCCTTAAATCATGGGACCTTAAACCATGAGAAATGGTAACTAAGAAAAGGCAGGGAAGCCTTTGAAGGCTGGAATCTGCCCACACCCACCGTCATGCGTTTCAGGAGGGTGGCTTTTCCAGGTAGGATCCTTCTCCAGCAGCGTTCTGCCTCTAGAGCCACTGTGTGGTGAGCCCGAGGCTGGGAGGTGTCCATGTTTCAGAGGAGGGAGTGTTCAGAGGCAGCAGATGCGGAATTGATGCTTCTCCAGCTCCCTCTGCGGCAGACCTTCCCCACGACCTTTTCTGACCTATTTAATGCTGGGTCTTTTCGGGACAGTTACAGGGCTTGAAGGAACAGACACGAAGTGGTGGTTTTTCTGAAGCTTCTAAATATCTTTGAAAAGCCACAGCAGACTGTCATTCACATCTTGAAAATCTGTCCTTTCATCTTTGCCACTTAGCCCCAGTTAAAGCTGGGGACATGCAGAACGCTCTAGACACTATTATTCCCCAACAGGGAATAAGAGCACCAGAACAAGACAGAGCAATCTACTGCAGACTGAAGTGCTCAGAGATGGTGGGGACAAAGGCCAGCACAAGAAGAACAAAAGGGAACCTCAACCAACCGGTTTCTGGGAAGGAAAGATGAAAGACTCGCTCCAGCTGCCATTGAAGTGAGTGGAAAGATTCTCATTAACCTAAATGGGAGTCAGATGAAGGACTTGTTTGCTGTGTACCTTTGTGAGGCAGGAGGCATGGATGCAAACCTGCAGGGAGGCCTGGGAAGTGTCAGAATCAGACAAGAAAGAGGGGCCCACTGCAGATGGAAGGGGCAAGAACAGGATTTCTAATCTGGCCAGAAAGCAAAACACCGCTCCCCCAGCACGGCGCACAAAGCCACGCACAAAACTCCAGCGGGAAGCAATGGAAGCAGCTCCCGTCTCACAACAGCTTCACTGGAATCTGGCACTTTTGACATTCAGGACTAATTGGGCTGAATCAGCCAAGCTGTAATGTGCCTTGGCTGGGTCACACGTACCGACCCTCAGAGCCGCCTTGGCCTCCTGAATACAAAACTCAGCAGCGACCAAAGCGGTGCAGACAGCCCCGGCTCGGACGGCTTTGGTCAGCTGCCAGCCCAGGGTGCAGTCCCGCTGACCCCTGCGCTGTCCTCTCGCCCACCCCAGCCCCACAGAGCTGGGCTGGAGCACCAGGGAGAGGAAACCAGCAGAGAGAGGGTGGTCCCTGCCAAATCCAGCTGCAGGGAGACACTGCCCATAGCAGCCTTCTCCAGAGCCCTGCCCGGCGCCAGGAATGTCCTCCTATTGGACGTGATGTGGCTTTCCTAATTAATTTTTCCATTAATGGCTTTAATTAATTTTTAATTAATTGTTGCATTTAATCATAAGCGATGCATTGCCCACACGCAGCTAAGCAGTGTGATTTTCCGCTTTAGCCAGAATGTAGCTGAGTTTTTTTCACAGATTGTTATTTTTAGAGTGTGTTTATTAAATCACCAAAACTAACCCTGATAAGCTTCAGTGAAGAAGGCCTGGGGGAGCTAAACTCTGGACACCTGGAATCCGGAATTTATAGCCCTCCAAGGATGGGTTGGAGTGACCAGAAGATAAAGAGAAGAGTATCAAAGGCTATTCAACATATGCTGGAGACTCCCTGCCTGCGAAAAAAAGATAATGAAAAGACGCAGAAAAATGTGGATTAGTTAGCATGAGAAGCGAGAAAACAATAACCAACAGAAGACAGAATACTAATTAACGAAGGGAATATGTAATTTAGAACCAAGGAATGGTAATTTGTTTGCTTAAAATGCATAAATAAGTGGAAAATTTAGAACGCCATGAGCACCTAGGTGGAGCTATTCCCTCATGCTCCCCAGCCTGGGATAAAGGAATGCCAACTCCCAAAAAATGGTGTGACAGAGTTTCACTTATCTCCACCTTTTCAGTGACACACCTACAGGAACTGCTAGCCCAGAAGATGAGCGACAGGTCTGCCACATCTTTGATTTTATGCCTGACCAGGAGGGGTGTTCTGGCACAAGTGTCACCAGCCAGAAGTTAGTTTCAGCCATTCGTGAACACTCAGGGAAGAAAAGAAAAAAAAACCACAGCAAGCAATCTACTGTGTGGAGGGAAGGAGGGAGGAAAATGGGAAGGTGGGGGGTGGAAGGGGGAAAAAACCTGTTTATGAACAGGTAATTAGATTACCATAGGAATTTCCAGATGTCCTTGGTCTGGTTTTCAAAACAAAGCACCCCAAGTTTCACCAGGAGAAAACAACTCAGGAGAAAAAGAATTAAAACACATAAATTCTGCACTTCACATTGCTCATGTAGGGACCTTAGACCCTTTTGAAGTCTAAGGTCCTACTTGTAGAACATTTGAGCATTTGCAGGAGCACTAGTTTGTGCTATTTTTTACTTTATTTCTTCTTCAGAGCCAGTAATTACAAACAAAAAGCCTCTGATTTAAAAAGTCCACCTGACCATACAATCACACTACTGGAAACACATCTCCAAACTAGCAACAAAGTAAAAGATTCTTCTACTTTTTTTTTTTTTTAAATTTTTAATGTAGGCCTTAATATATCGACCTAAGCATATTGCCTTTTTAATGTTTCTTTTTCATCTGCCTCAATGTTGATGGTGTAAATCATTAAACTATCTCCCAAGGACACATTCCCAGCTGGTTAATGGGATATGAACCCCATGACCAGTAAAACTGTGGTAATTTATATCAGCAGATGCTCTGGCCCTTGCAATATCCTTTGGGTTCTTTTCTACTGCAAAAGGAAAATCAGAGGCTCCTTTTGTCAGCCCTCAGCAATGTGAACAGTGATTGAATCTTATTTACTCTCAGACTTCCTTACAGGGCTCTGGCTTTGGAAAGACCAAGAGAAGTGGAATTTCCAAGGCTCACTGTCTCTGTTTCAATTCCTCCTGAACCTGTCCTCCTTCAGCTTGAAGCCATTCCTCCTTCTCCTGTCTCTCCATGCCCTTGAGGAAAGTTACTTTAAGCCCCTTTAGGTACTGGAAGGGGCTCTAAGGTCTCCCCAGAGCCTTCCTGGCTCCAGGTTGAAAAATTTTTAAAAATGTTAAAAAACTAAGATTTTTTAAAATCCGAAATATAATTATTCAGTACAAATTATTCCCTGCTTTGGCATCAAGCTCACTGCACCTTTAAAACTTTAAAAATAATAAAGGCCTCTTAAGAAAGGTGTGCTTGGAAAGGCACTTGGGAAAACTGCAGCAGCTGAGATATCCATCAGCAAATAAGAGAACAGTTCAGTAATGGCTATTAATCTGAATTTTGGATGGGCTCAGGCATTCAGTGTGGAGGAAGGTGTCCAAAATAGCACACAGGGAACAGATGCCACTGACGATTTAGAGCTTGGTTCTGGGGTTTGAGTTTTTTGTCAAGGTTTTGAAGAGAACCTTGTTTCCTAAGAAGCTGTGTCAATGGCATTGGTATATTGAGGTATGCTGTGGTCACATATATCTATTTAGCCACCTCCACTCCCTCCCCAAACCTATTCAACACAGATTTAACTGAGGCAGAGGTTTAGGACCCCTAGGAGGCCAAGCAGCCAAAGACAAATTCACAATGCCGAAGAGAAGCAGACTGTGCTGCAAACTCATCCATATGAAGTTAGAAACCAAAAAAATTCACAAGGGGAGGAAAAAAAACCTTTTATAAACATCGCAACATAGGGAAAAGTTCTGTCCACTAAGAGCCACTAACCCGCATATAAACCAGGCTTTTGTTATTTCTGACACTCAAGGGACTACCTGGCAGGTGTTGTCACACAAAACTCCCATAAAACCAATTCCTACCTACCTTTTTTTCTAAATTTTGTCTTGCCATAAGGGATTAAAGCCACCAGTGCTGAGGCAATGACAAATGACCCGACTGCTAAAAATTCACTGAGTCTCCCACTCTCAAAAAGAAGTTTTCCAGAGAACTGAAAACTTTTCTGAAGACACCAAACTCTCACCGAGATCCCCATGAAGACTCTGCTGCCATTTGGGCACCACAAGCCCTCCAGCTTTGTATGAAACATAATGCTCAAACTTCTATTTCATCTGAGGTGTTTCAAGCATCTCAGAAAAAGGCCCACTCGGCTGATGTCACACAGGTGATCCTTCCTCTTTCAGGTGGAGGAACAGCTTGTCCATCATGTGAACAATATTTCCATTATGATCACAGAGCACTCGCAGGGACAAGAGCAGGCCTAACATAACAATGTCTCGGACCAGCTGATGTGAATCACGCTCCCGTTTTTTATGTAGGCACCACTTTTTCACAAGACAAGATGACAATGCCTCAGAGAGGTGATTTGGGGTGCACCAGGGTTATTTTGAGCAGGGAGTTTGGGAAAAACATCCTTCTTCCCTCATTGCATCATTTACACCTGCAAGTGGCCATGGAGACTCCATTTATTATCAGAGTGGTTCCTTCAAAGGTGATCTTCAACACTGGGTGCGGGATGGAAGAATAGAAAGCAGATACGAGGTTTTTAATTTGCTAATAGAATCAGAGGGCTGTGCAGAAAACAGCCACCATGGAAACCAGCCACTGCATTATGGTGTACAAAAGTCTGAAAAGCAGGCAAGTTAATTTTCAGGCTCTCAGGTTATTTTCAGGCATTAAAAGGATTGTTTTCAGTCTGCTCAGCCTCAAATTTGGACAGAGAGCAGGCAAGGAGGCATTCAAAATGCAGGCCTTCATTCAGGAGCAGAGCAAAGTGCCCTCTTGGCCTGGATATTTCTTTCCATACCCACTGCAGTAAGCCCTGTTCTGGTTTGTCAGGACCCTTTTAGCACTCTGAAATGAGCTCAGGACTGAGCGGGTTTGAGACAGCTCAGGCTGTGCCATTAGGAGGGAGACAGAGGACGGAGAAGCAAACGCCTCTCTCTCCTATCCCTGGGTTTTCTCTCAGCTAAAAAGGTGCATTGGTAACTTCAGGGCTGGTAGCAAAGGTTTGAGGTGAAGGGAAACAGAGTTATGGGTTCCTCATTTGGGGCCGTGGCCTGCCCTGCCACCCCAGAACAGGAATTCCTCCTCCTCCCCACCGCCACCGCTCAAAGCCTGCCAGTTGACAAATCCTCAGAGAAGCTTCCACGGGGATGCTTCTTTCCACATTTTCATTTATCAGTGAAAAAGGTGTTTTAGTGGCACAGAGACCAAAGCTCTTCAGCACATGATTTTTAGGCACTCCCCATCACAGCCTGCAGGGACTTCACTGTGAAATTTCTCCCACTTTCTAGAAACTCACCCCAGGGACTCAGCTGGTTTTTCCTTAGCAGGGAGAGTCCCAGGACTCTCCCTGGCAAGCCTGGGAGTCCAGGTCACTGAAATCTGCATGGTATTTATGATTTATTCTACTCACTTCTTCCCAGTCCTGGAAGAGTGAACAAGATCCCTGAGCTGTATGGTTGATGTGAAAAAAAGAGGGCTTTCCAGTGACATTTTCTCTTCAGTCTACACTTTTTAAAAACTCATGTTCTTTTCATCTTTTTCTTTTTTTTTTATTAAAAAGAAAAAGAGCATGCAATTAAGGAATTTTTTTGGGGAGGACTTCGGCCCCTTGAAAATTTTTCACAAATGCTTTTAGCTGGAGGAGGAGGGGAGGGAAAGTAAGCCCACTGTGGAAGAAAAGTTTTTGAAATAAACAGGTGGGCAGCTGCTTCCATAACAAGAAAGGGCATCAGAAAATTTCACAGTAAATAATCCAAGGCATTTACTTTATATGCCAGCTCAGAAAAACCTCCTTTCCCATTTATCATTGGATAAGTCAGCTAACTCTTTCCGATTCTGCAACTTCACTTTACCTATCAAAACCTAAGAAAGAAATAAATTTAGTCCTAATTGAATTTGTGATGACATCGCTGATGGATTTTCAAAGAACTAACAATGTCATCCAAGCTTGATTGTTAATCTCTGTAGGTCTGATTAAAATGTGAAGAGAAGGTGGCAGAATTCAGTATTTAAATGGTGTCTAGGCAGCTTCTACACCTCAAAAAAAGAAAAAAAAACAAAAGGAAGGGCAGGAAATGGAAATTGAGGCTAAGCCTTCACAGAAGATAAATCCCCACTAGAATGGTGAGGCTGCATGACAAAAATAATTAATTTTGAGGATCTGGATCAGTCAGGGACCTCTGGAGACCTTCACTCATCCTGGATGAGCCACAGAATTGTACCAGAACACTCAGGGCTTCAACAAGGCTGGACTTGGAAACCTCCAAAGATAGAGACAGCACAACCTGCTCCAATATGTGACTAGAATCTAATTTCATTATATCAATAATGACACCCTCCCAAAAAGCTTAGACACCAATGATCCTGAAACCTGTAATGATTCTCTGTGAACAGTGTATCCCCCTGCCAACCTGACCATGAAGTCAGTGCTGCCCAAACGAAAAAGTTATTCAGATTCCGTCTCCTTGTGGGTTCACAGATGATGGTCAAAGCCATAGAGCCTTTCCACTCCACCAAAAGCAGCAGCTAATAACTGCTACAGGATATTGTCCTTCAAAAAGAGCAGGGACAAGGCGACACAAACTCTGTTAGGAGCCTTCGCAGGCATCTGCTGACAGCAGAGGACACGATGCTCCAGATTCTCAGGACTTGCTTCCGGAGTTCAATGTGCCACAGCTTGGTGATTCATACCCTGTGATCTGCACAGGACCTGCAGGCAGGACCACAAAGGCAGGACCACAAGCCGCTGCCAAACAGAAATGGGACATCTCCCAAAAAAATTAAAAAATCAGAAAAAACTGAGGAGAAAATTAAATTAGTAACAGTGACACCAATGGAGAGCTCAAGTTTTACAAACTTGTAAATCAAAGTTGTTGAAGGAGCACAATGGAGTTTTATTTGCCTTTGGTTTAGCTCCAAGTGGCTCAAAAACTGCCTTTCTAACCAAAGTCTGAGTCACTCTGCTCCCTTCCTTCCCAGTGTTCCAAACCCCAAGTACACAGATTCCACGAGCTCTAAGCCACCACAGCAGCCAAGAACCACCAGCTTTCCGTGCCTACAATAAACAAGTGGTCTGTGCATGAACAGCAAAATCAGGATATTCAGAACAGGTCAGATAAATGTTTATGCACAAGACCAGAAGCATTAACAAGCTACATGCAAGCTTTCAAATTTGTCGGCATGGGCACAAGGGATACAGCCAAGACTTTCACAGTTTCAGAATCACAGAAACTCTGTCTGGGCACTTAACAGCAAAAAACAAAGCAGAGAAAAAGAAATCAACCCTCATAATTTTTCCTCTTCTGGCCTCAAGCACATATGTGGGGAAAAACGAAAACCACATCCAATAACAACTAGATATCTAGTGCCTCTGCTCAGTGAAAGGAATTTGAAATTTGAAAAAATAAGGTATTCTCCTGGCCCCCAATTCTATTTTCCAAAACAGTAGAATTGGTTCTTAGCTGAAGCATTAACAAAAACCAACCAAACAAACAAAAAACCCCACCAAAAACAACAAAAAAAAAAACACAAAAAAATTTTTAAAAGAAAACAAAACAAAATAAAAAACCACCCAAACAAAAAAGGAAAAAAAACCACAAAAAGCCAAAACCCCCCAAACCAAACCAAAATCACAGCAGACACCAAGCATGAAAAGTTACTTTCCAGTTCCTTTGAAGCTGCAAACATAGAACAGATCAGAAAATCTTAGAATAATGTGAATCAGAGTTACGTTTAGTTCTACAAAATACCAGAATGGGAAATCTTTCCACAACCTTCATCCTACCTCCTTCATAATCACGACTTTTTCTGGGTGAAATTACTAGTCCTTAACACTGTTTAAACTGCTCATATCTAATGAACAGAATACTGAGATCAAGAACAGGACCAAACTCCAGCCAAACTCACGTGACTGCCTTTCCCACCCCTGCACTCAGCTCTCTGAGGTATTAATTGCCCTCAGGTTTACATATTCAGATTTGGGATAGCAGTCTCCATTAAGATTCTGGCACCATGAGGCCACACTAAAGTCTGTACCATGAAAATTACACCATTTTGAGTTAAGTCCAACTCTAATATTGCAAGCCACATAATACTTTTGTATGTCTATACACCTCTCAGGGTTTCTTCAGGCATCTCCCCTCCCCAGACACCTCACTGGTGTGTTGTTAGGACTCTCAAACCTGGGATTTCAACGCTATAGCCCCCACAGAACTTCCCAGACTGGCAAACACTTCACCTTCTCCTTCCCAAATGCAGAATGAATCACTTTGCCCCTTTTTGCCCCCCTTTCTCCCGGTTACCCTGTGAGCCAACCACACCTGGTCAGCTCCATGTGATCTCTGCCTACGCTTCCCGAAATGCTAATTTAATTTGACAGCTGAGCTGCTCATTCTCCATCTCCCCGATGACAAAATCCGAGTATTATACAGGAGGACAACCAACACTGTGGCTGGGGTCAGGGACGAGGGGAGAGCAGGATTAAAACTAAGAAAACCTATATTTCCACCTGATTAAGGCCAGTGTATAATGATGACCCTGCTACTGATCCCCGCAAAGAAAAAATTGCAGCCTTTTCCAGAGCACAGGAGTGTCCACAAACACAAAGGACTGGATATTGGCAGAATCCAGGAAAAGGTAAGTATAAAAAAGGAGCACAGAAAGGCCTTGTTGTGCAAACACTGCTCAGCAATAACTAAACCATCCCTGTGTTATCAACACTGTTTACAGCACAGATCCAAATTATATCCTTCTACTGAAATTGTCTTACTGTGAGGAAAATTAACTCTATCCCAAAGGCAGCAGACCCAAAGCAAAACTCTCAGGGAGAAGGGACAAAAATCCAATCCCTTGCAAAACAACACTAATTGCTCCATGCAAGATATGACGATGATGTGACAGCCACACAGAGCTTTTTTTCCAGCTGGAACGAGTAATTTGATGACAGGCTTGCACCTTCTCCACCTACAAACCACAATCATGTAAATAACATCTTACCACTGAGACACCTATTTATGCAAGCACAGCCCTAATCACTTACATCTGAGGCATTTGGAAGGTATTATTAGGGCATGATAAGGCTTATTAAGGAATAACACAGCGTTCTAAAGACACCGCAACCTTCAGCAGTGCAGCAATGAAACAAAACTGCAGCATCGTCTTCAGCTTCAAAATCTAAATACAAAAACGGCAGAATTCTGTGCTAGAAGCAGCCCCATTAGGCAAACCTATTTTTCTTGCCACCCTACCTTCCAACAGGGTATTTATCTTCTCTAAAAACACCAGACACAGTGCACCAAATCCATGTGTGCTTCAACTGAGCCTCATTTTGTATCAGAATGCTTCAATTATGTGACTCTTCCCAAAAACAGGCCATGGTCTTACAATTTCATCAGTGGTCCTCTCTGTTCTCCTCACTCCGCTCCCAGCTATCCTCCCCTTTAATCAGGGCAGAATTCACAAGCGGCAAAGGCGGCACTTTGATAAACCTGGAAGGAAACAGATCCTTTCCAAAGAGCCCTGGAGCAAAGGGAATTCTGAACTGGGATCACAAGGCTCCCCTTTGCCAAGAGCAGAGGATGAATTTACGCGCCTCTCCCACAGATGGCCACAGCTAACAGTTAATTTCAGCAATAACAGTTTTCCATCCTGCTGCCCTGCCTGTGAGCAAAATAACCCTTGCTCATGGCAAACTGAGGTTCAGGGCTTCAGAAATTACAATTTGCCATGAGTCTTGAAGGCAACACAAGCACATTTTGACCAAATGTAGAAAATGGCCTTTTGTGTATTTTGCCTCTTTTTTTCTGCACCAGAGAGCCACTTACTGCAAATTCTGAGAAATGTGGAAAACATTGGCTGTGTACACATTTATCAACAATTTCTTACTGCAGCTGAAAAAAAATACAGCTTTGTTGACTTACAATCATGTTTAATATATTTCAGTAGCTTCTCATCTTAACCCTGCTGCTCTACCACGATTGAGTATTTCCAGGTTTTTTCAGCTTTTCACAGGTCAGTTTAGATTTTAGGACACTCATGGATCACAAATTATTTGTGCTCCAGGGGTAAAATCCCATCAGGAACAGTTGTCCAAATGGACTCTGCAGCATTGCTCCAAGAGTGTCCCATACAATCCTGATCTTTGCCAAAGGGAAATTTGGTATTTTACTCTGGAGACAGGGGAAGCAAGCACCACATTAATATGAAATGTACATTTTAGGCAGATCCCTCATTTCTCTCACTCCAAGCAACACAGGCTCCAGAAGACATTCATAGAAATAAAAAAATCCATTTTTTTTCCCTACACCTTTTAAGGAGGAGGATCTCAGTGCAGTCAGACTACCGAAGAGTAGCGTCTGGTGTCTGTGAGGTATATGCCAAGCTACAAACAGGTGTGTTTATTTTTACTGCCCTCATTGTTTTGCAACCTCTTTGTCATCTCCCACAGAACTGGTTTTAGGACCAAAGTACTATACAAAAAGCCACTGGGTAAAAAGAAACCTGTAATTTCCATGTCTTTGAAGTCTCCTTACAGATAAAAATTTGTTCTGTTCCCAAATATTCTATCAATCTCCTCTTTATACCCACGAAAGGTTTGCCCATTCTGACTGCCCATTTGGCCCTGTCACACCACTCCATTCCTTCATCACATTTGTAACTCTCCCAGGCATTTCCTTTCACACATTCTGCCCCTTCCAGGTCCAAACTTCTCACTTCAACCTCCCTATGGAGATGTCAGTCCCAGGTGTTCAGCACTTTTATTGTCCTGTTTCATATCCCAGCCTGAAGATTATTTCCTATCCCTTTTCCTATTCTGAAATCCTGTTCTTCCATCCTCTAACAGAAGATGGTAGTGCTCCCATTGCAGCTGGCATGCTTTCTTCAATATGAAAAGAAAGTGAGGGGAAAAAAAAAGGAGATTTAGAGTAAAGACAAGGGAGTGGGGGTGGAAAGAAACATGCTTAATTCAAAGATATAATTAAAAATATGTGTCTGACTTTGACAAGGCTTTGAACAATTCTACAGATACAGCCGCACAGACATGTGGGAGACATTGCCGTATTTTTTCATCTCTGGCTGCTGCACATTTAAAGTCAAATGCTTCACATTACAAGGACAGCAACCAACCCTTCCCCTGGGACGGCAAACAGCTGTCTGCTGGTGTATCTGGTTACTCCCCGTCTATCACATCTAAAACCTCTTATCTCAGGCAACAAGAATTTCAAGGATGTTGCTCCTTGCCCTCCGCACCACAGCGTATTCACATTAATGTGTGGAGCCGTATAAAAATAGAAAGATACCTATTTTGAAAGACACTTTGCGCTCCAGGTCTCTAAGGCACAACTGCATGAGGCACAAAACCTTAAGTACTGTTTTTAGTACCAGACTTTCAGCAAATGGAAGTGCACAGCAGATAATGCTTTGTAAGAGCTCAAAAAGCAAAGTGCCAAAGCAAAGGGATGAAGTGAAGTATCTTCATTGTCTACCACTATTTTTCCAGACTACCATTACTGAAGAGCATGTATTTGTCTTTATTAGTTTCACTAAAGTTTGGACAGGAAGTGCCAAAGTCAAATGCTAGTGTCTTCATGAAAATGTGCTTTTATTAGAACAGGAGTTAAATTCTGTGTATTTAACATTTATTTCTCTTGCCTAGGAGGAAAGAAGTTGAGTCCTGAGAAGAACCAAGAAGTTCCATGACCTCTTTTCCCCCCTCTCAGGTCATATATTCTATGAAAGAATATAAAAATACAGCACCGGCACTTGACAATTTGAAGTCAGCAACATCAGCTACACTGAGCAGTCATGTATCTTCTGGTGACTGAATAATTAAATTTTTCCCATACATCATTTAATCACAGGTGGAATAAGCCTACTTTTCTGGATGGTTTGGTGAAGTCACAAGATTTTGTAACCTCTGGCTTCATAACCACATAGTTGTGGTTATAGCTGTGAAAAAATAATGTTTTCAAAAGATGGTGTGTTGAACATTCTGTTGGCATCCCAAACGAGGCAAGGAAGAACTAAAAATATTACTGACAAAGATGTTCTCCCCACTCCCAACCCTATTGTTTCCATTGAGCTGCAGAGTATTTTCAAGTGCAGAAATTCTGGTTTATTTTTGTGCACAGAGCTGGACTTAAGAGAAATAAGAAAAAGAAAAAAATAATGTGGCTGCCTCCAAAACTCTATAAAAACTAAATGAAATATCCAACGAAACCACAGATGACAGATCTGCAGGCATTATTTGAGGACTTGGGTTTGTGTCTCTGTTTCATTCATTCATGCACATTCTTGAAGTGACGCTCAACCCGGCACTCCAAAATCAGGAGCGAGTATCTCACATTCCTAAAAAGTTCTTTTAGTGTGGGGTAGGAACATTTAATCAGTAAAATTGCTTGGGTTTTAGCTGGATTCATCAGGCAACTCTGGATGAGGTAAATGAACCACAGCATTAAAATGCAGCTGCACAGAGGACTTTAAGAACAGACAACTACAGAATTAATATGACTTCAGAGTAACTTTTTAATCCCAATTAAAAGTGCATCATAAATAGCTTTTGTCTAAGCAGATATTCAGAAGTTTTACAACAAAGGTAAGGACTACAGTACCAAAACTTAGGAAGAAATACTTTATTTTCTTAGCTACTGTTCAGAAAGCCCTGAGGAAACTGATCCCCAAATCCCTAAGAGATCTGCAGCAGAGAAGCTGAGGAGCACTCTGTGCAGACTCCCGGTAGTAACTTGGTAGAAAACGAGGCACAACATACCTAGGCAGCTTGCTCAGGTCACACCTCCTCAACACCACATGAATTCCATGTATTCTTCCCTTTTGGCAGCTACTACAAAGAAAGACATGATTCTCCCTGGCAAGTATCCCGCTATTGGACAGGTAACAGTTTTTGCTAGCATGTAAGGTCAGACACCTGTTGTTGTTCATCAGAAGTCACAAAAACACTGTTTCACTGCTGGAAAAACGGGAACAGCATGACTAGTAAGGCTTCAAACACAGCAGCCATAAATCCCTCAGTCACTCAGCATACAAAGTTACAAATGAACAAAGCTACTAGCTTTTTTCTTTTTTTTCTTTTTTTTTTTTTTTTTACAAAGAACAAGCTCAACAGACTTTAATTCAAATACATTTATAATAAGTAAACATTTCAAAATCAAAATTGGAGGGAGTGGACTGAAACACCCAGACATTCTTGCTTTGCTCTCCACCCTCCTAGAGAAGGAATGGTTATTTCTCATAGCAGTTTGATCAGTACAGAAGACTCCCACAAACTAAAAGCTTTTGTCTTAGTTAGGTATTAGCTATGTAGTAAAAGTACATTCAAGAAGTCCTTGTATCAATTTGGTGTTTTTCAAGTACCTGACAGCTGGTCCTTTTACAGATAACAAACAGCCCCTTTTGGCCTGCAGTGTTAAATCAAAATCCATCTCTCCCAGTTCATAGACAAACTGAGAATCCTATTTAGATGAAGTCTACTAGCTGACTCAGGTATTAATGTTAACTCCTCTAAAATGAAAACATTATGAAAGACTTATTTCATATTTAGCAGTATCACATCTCCTACTGATAGATTTGGGTTGTGCTACTGATCACTTAGACGACATACACCTAAGAAATTTTAAAAGAATAAAATCTGAATAATTAAAATACACACTATCTGGAAAAATATCACAGATGTATAAGAATAGAAAAAAAGGTAAAAGGCTTTAATACATCTCATTGTTTTGTGCAGATAATATTTTTACAGACTATGGCCAATCAATGAAGAAACGAAATACGTATGTTTCAGTCTTTTTAGCTCTTTTTTCAAGACACTTGACTTGTTCTTTGAGCTTAAGTAGTAGTTAAGTAGTTAATCTACTGATAAACAAACTCAGCAGAAAATAATTTTTAGTTGTACCACTAAATCATTAAAATCATTAATATCATTAGCTGTACAGGAGTTCAGTGCTGTACCACTAATTAGATTTTTCCTGGTTACTGTAGAGGTAAATTTGTAATCCAGGTAATTGGACTACAACAGTAGAAAAATCAAACTATCCCCATGTTGTGTTCAGGTAACGTTGCACAGAACAGCTTTAGATTAAATTTGCATTTAATTTCATTCCTACTATTGCAATGACGGGCAAAATTACCTCTAAAAGAAAAAGTGTATTAAAAAAAAAAGATCGTTAACATTTTATGATGACTAAACAAAATAAATGATAAGTAGGTATGAAAAAGTAAGATTCAAACTCTGTAACCAGAGCTTATTTTCAACAGAAAGTTTCGAGTGTCAATTTTTTTTATGTTGGAATAAATTCATAGTTTGCTTGATATCTCAAGTTTTGAACTTCTCTTCCTTATAAAGTGAATAAATCCCCAAAAGTCCTTACTTAACAGAAATAGCTTGAACACTACAATCTACTCAAGAGCAACAGAACACTTATAGCTGTACTATAAAAGCTGGTTCAACAAAGTTGGGAAGGTGACATTTGATTTGATAAAGTCTCATTGCAGCAGACAAAAATGAAGCTTGCATTTTGTTTGTTGGCAGAAAAAGAATATTCAATTCACTAGAGTGCATATAACAAAACCAAACATGCAATCTATTGCTTTTAAAACTTTTACTGCAAGATAACATTAAGAGAACAGTAATTAGATATCTATCATTTTTTTTTCCCAAAGAGAAAATATGTAAACAGGATAATAATTTTTTTCTGTATGTATATAGCTTCTTGGATCATTTGAGGGGGACAAGGGAGGGGATGGTGTTTCTCAATAATCAGGACACTTTTAACTGTAATGCATTTTCATTTTTAAAAAAAGCCAACACTGTTCTAATTCAGCATTAGACAAAAATACTGTGTTTCTTGCACTACTTTAACACAGCTGAAGAAAAAAACCTGAATACCCCCATTTTGGCATTCAGGATTACATTTGCTCAGATCTTTTAGATTTCACAAAGCTGCTATCCAGTGTTGCCATGAAATACAGACTGTAGAATCTATGTAGCACAGGCTACTTCCAATGTCAATACTAAGTGGAAAGGAACATGAAGCAGTGCATTACACTACATTTCTGGAACTAGTACAGTAAGAGTGAAAACCTAGGAAAAAGTTAACCTACAGTTTATAGAAGGAAATAATTATCTGCAGAAGCTGATTTTTTGGTTGTATATTTTTTTTTACACTGTGCGATTTTCTGCATCTGCTAATTTAAAACAGACATAAACTGGTTGCTTTCTTTGCTTTGTTTTTTTCCTATGTTCTCCCTTCCACCCACCCCCTATATGCCATACACCAAGTATTATGAATATAAGCCCAAATACCCTAGACAATCCAGTGAACAAAGTTAGTGTAATGCACTGGTGTGAGGTGTGAAATAGAAAAAAAATTCTCTCAGTCTTCATCGAAGTTCTGCTGTAGAAGAAAGTTGGCAGCCAGGTTTTCATTCTTCTCACAAGCAAAATACGCCTGTATCACAAGTCCTTCAGGAAATCCTAATGCCTTTAACTGAAGAAAAGAAACAAATTTAGGAAGTACATTTCGTATGTTAGGCTTCTCTGTATATCTAATGTCTTGAGATATCACTTAAGCAATTAATGCCTTCTTGAAAACAACATTGCTGCCTAGCTCAATGCAGGCTTTAGTGAGTAAAACATAAGGAGAGGCCTCTGTTTTTAGTAAAAAGGACCCTCACTTGAAAAAGTGATTTGATTAAGTCCAATGAAGCACCATAAAAACTTATCCCTTTTCAGTGACACAGTAAGTCTAAAACAGACCTGGGTCACAGCACTGTCAAGAAGCAACCACACATTGTACAGCTGCAGAAGAAAACCTAACTTCAAACAATGCTTATTTTAAACAATTATACAAAGTTCCAAAGCACTTTTAACAAAAATTGCCTGGAACAAAACCTCCTAGCCTATGATCTTTAGTAGGCTGTCCAGCACATCACACTAAGCCATATTTTCAACTGTTTATCTTTAAAAAATTAACTACACACTGCAGCCAAGACATGTAAGCCAAGAGCAATATGGTTTTCAGAAGTCAAGGAATTAATGAATGTCTGGAACACAGTAACAACAGGGCATGAGAACACCAGAGAAGAACTTATTACTGTGCCAAGGGTTTAGCCAGCACTTAGGGGCACTCAGCAAATGAATCCTTCTTTCAACCAAAGGCAAGTACACTCTACCATTTGGAGATTTTCTTAAAATCCTCACAGCACCTGCAAGGCATTTCACATACAAGGCAGATCAAGTAACTGTGAGAAACTGGGTCCTATTATCCCTCACCAAGCATTCTTAGATTTTATTTCAGGCTCACAATCAGCTGCTATACTAAGACACTTAAATTCTGAGGTGTGTCTTTCATAGAAAGAGAGAGAAGTGTATGGATCTCTGTTGGTTTTAGAATTACTGTAGAGGTAATAAAGCTCTACTGCATAAAATGGCTTTAAGAGGAAATGCAGAAGCTTAGAGAAGACAACCTGTGAAGAAGTACATGGACAAATAATCTTATTAGACTAATTTTATTAATTGCCAATTTCCTCATGATCTACAGAACTGATACCTATATTCAAATAGATATCCTCTGATGATGCTTACATAAACTTTTGTTTTGCCAGCTGAAAAAATATTGTCTTTGGGGTACAAAACCACTACCACAGTATGACTAAAGTTTTGCAATTTGTCCTGAGAAAAATCTCAGAGGCATTGCCATCTATGCAAATCCATATTTAGTCAGTTACACATTATTTAAGAATTCAATATACCACTCCAGAGTATATTTTCATACTTACCATTACTTTTAGAAAACTACAATTAAGTAATTCTCATGGACAGACAGATAACTGGGTGGAGTTTTGACTTCAACTAATCCACTCAGCTATGAGAGTTGTTACTTTCCAAGTATTTTGCAAACAGTGCTCATGCAGCCAGACCTTTGTACCTGGAAACGTATCATGACATGATCTAGAACAGTACTGGCTGAGGCTTTTACAAGAGGAATTACTTCCTGAATAATTCCTGAGGGAAATCCATTCTGTCATCAATTATCACAGGATGGTCTCTGATCACTTAAAATGCTCTGCCTCTTCTCAGTAAGACAGATTTATGATATTTTAGATTCAATTGCTATAAAGCAAGAAGAGGTATGATTTGAAACAAGGCTACAACTATTATGAAAAGCCAAGTATGAAAATACCAAATATGATGCAGAACTGCTGAGCTAAACAGAGATTAAGTTAGGTATGTCTTAAGCATGCACTGGAGTCAATACCCTACAGCAACAAGGAGAATAATTTCAAAGAAAGGCAATTTCAAAGAAGAAAGGCTCACCCTTTCTATAGCTTCTTTTTCCTGAGGTGTTACTTGAATGTAGTTCATATGAGCATTCCCAGCATCTCCTATTCCTCCAGTGCTGGCACCATCGTCACTGCCACTTAAACCTTGGCGAGATTCTAGAACTGGCTCGTTCAACATATGAATAAAATGTTCCTGGTGTTGGCTTATTTGCTGTGGTGCACAGAACAGTAAGAGAAACACATATTTAAATAACTCATGCTTAAGCCTGCCAAGAGACAAGTAAAAATATTTATTTTCAAAGAACTAAGTAGTCAAAGGAATGTGTAACAAGTGCATAGAGAAAAATTATTAAATCTAATCATAAAAAAAGCAATTTTTATGTTTCAATGCAACTGCAGTGATGCTTTCCTCTTCCTCATCCCCTCTGCACCTCTTATGAAGTCTCAGACTTGTATCTAATGTCATGGAAAATACATTGCTGAAAAGCCAGCAATGGAATGTTGTAACTGTTAAGTAGCATATTATCCCAGATGATATCAACATATGACTCTCTCGTAAAGCTAAATGAGAATTTGCAAGCATTATTTTCTTGCTTCAAGATCCACCTGCAGTAGTTGGGGGTTTTCCCGTCCAATCTGCTGTAGCAGTGCCGGCAACAGAGAAGGATTTTGCTGGATAATTTGTCTCATCTGCTGGAACTGGGGCTGATTTCGTAAAAACTCAAGTGGATGCCCTGGAAAAAAAAATAGTGAAATAACACATTTTTTAAAAAGTTACTCTGAATCTTACTAAAATACGTACCTACACTGTAAGTATAGACAGAAACAGGACACGAAACTGAATAGACCGCTCACTGAAGAAGAGTTTGCTGCCTCACACTAACTCTTGCTTTAAGCAAAACTTCTTCGCACTAAGGTTAAACAATGCATTTCCTTTTCACTCAGTCCTCTCTTAAGATCCAACAGCCTTGTTCTTACCTCCAACCTTCTGCTCTGTGTATCTCATCTCTGGTTAACGTCATTCAGACACCTCTACCCAATCCACAGCCTTGTCTCTACAACAGAGCTCTCCACCTCCTGCCACGGGGTCAGTTCACCAGGGAGTCTTCCCTTCCCGTATATCGATCCCTCACTGTTAGTTACTGAATTTCATAGAGCAGTGTCAACTGCTGTGAAATATCCCTCATCCCTTCTCTCTTTATGGATCATGTCATGTGTGCCTGCCACTACTCCCTGCGTGTTTAAACCTCTGGCCTCTTATCAGGATTTGTATCTTGAGCACCATTTCTGCCACAGCCTAAGAGGGGCCCTTCCTACCCCTTCATTAGGCTCCTTTCACATATTTATCTATCTCCTTTAAGAGGGAGATAAATACATGATAAATACCCTTCTCTTCAGCAGAAACCAACCACTGTCAACATAATGCACTGCTGAGTGACAGTCTCCCATTTAAGAGCAGAATATTGAATTAAAGAAATTGCACAAGTTCACTGCATTTTTTGAAAACTCATGCTTCATCGCACAAGAATCAGCATACAGGCAAAGCCACTTGTCCCGAGAAAGTACGACACTTGGAATTTCCACGTTAACAGCTCTTATCCAATTCCCTCTGAAGAGCTCACACGCACCTGGAACTTAAAACTGGAAAAAGAGATTGATTAAGTGCACGTGTTTATCACATCCTCTCAAATAGTCTTTCTTACCTCCTAGTGAACTAGTAGTCGTAGGTATAGTTGCTACTGCTGCCGCCACTGCTGAAGACTGAGATGCACCAGTGCTTGGTGGTTGAGGGGGTTCAGCCACAGCCTGATTATCTCCAGGTATACCCTAAAGCCACAGTTCACATCATTACCCACAGAGTGCTAACAGATATGTTTCAACTGCATGCAGTATTTGGTTTCCAGAACAAAGCAGGGGGAAAAATTAATGCTTTTGCTGCAAATACAAGGCTAGATCCTGTGAGTTATGTATTTATAACTGACAGAGAACACAGTGAAAAGATTAATTTAATTTTTTGGCAGGAAAAATGTGTGGTTTGTATAGGAAGGCAGTTAAGCACGCACTGCATCACTTTAAAATATACTTTGCCTTATAAAAAATACTTGCTTTGAATCCTGTTTGAAGATATTTGATATGAGTTAAGAGTTAAACTAAATATATCATTACAAAATGCCATAGTGTAACACAAAAGAAGTGACATTACAGCAGCAAACTCCAGTACACAACGCTAACTAAGATTAACAATGCCATACAACTAGCAAGAAACTGAGAAGAGATATAGGAACACAGCTCTTGGGACCTCATTCCTCAATGAAAAGCTGTCATTTACTGAATCTTAAATGTGAAAAGGTCTGTATGTCACCCAGTTTTGGCAGTTAAAAAAGAAGTTAACTTACCTTTTTTTTATTTTCTACATGCAAACAACTTTATATAGGAAGTGATTGCTCAGAGGGATGAAATGCACAAAGCTAAAATGCAACTATAATAAACTAGAATGTAGTTGATACAACCATGACACCTTACTCTACTACTTTTCTCCTGCACGGAAATCTTTCAAGCTTCCTACCCTAACCCTGCCTTCCTCACTGTCACTGAACGCCTGCACCAAGTCTGTCCTTTCAGTCTTCCTCCCTGAAGCCTGGAAATTTGCTCATCGGAGAGACACCAAGAATATTATAAAAAGCCCTGCTGGAACAGCCCAGAGAAGTTACCCAAATGAGCACCATCCTTCAGTTTGGGAACCACAAAACATAAGGAACCGGGTGGGTGGAAATATTACAGAGCTACAGGGTAACCACACAATGAAGAGATTTGTCAAGCCTACCATAAAAACCACTGGTAGGTAATGCAGATTAGAAGTCCTGCTGTAACATGCTCTTCACATGGTATGTTCATTATTACACCTGAACAGAAAGGATAAATATACAGCTAATACAGAGGACACATCTAGAAAGGGAGACCTGGACAGTGCTCCAGGCAGAGCTTTGCATTACCTGTTTATTAAGAAGCACATCAAGTATAAATAACCTAATCATCAAGTGCATGTTTAAGCCACTCAGGGGAACAAATGCAAGATTTCCCTGTCACACACTTCATTACCTTCACATGGCTCGGTAAGCTTGCTACACATCCCTCCCTCCACTGAGGGGGAGGAGAATTCCATTCATGGTATAATTCTGAGGTAACGCTCCCTTATCAGGGGCTTACAGAGCACTGATTAAAATACCTTTTCCCATCAAATCAGTCATTTATGGCAATCCAAGTATTGGATTAACAACTTGGGTTAATCTTATGAAATCACTAGTTGATTTCACCTCTTCACAGGCATATGTCATCACTGCAGTCTGTGCCCAGATCAAACATGTGCTTGTTCAAACTTTTAAGTTTGCTCTTGAACGGAAGGACTATGTAAACTAGTTCAAACAAATTTACTTAGAAATTATTTGCCATCTTGAGCATCATCTTAACTCTTGAACACAAGCCTGAAGTATCACTCTCCAAATAACAGAGACTGTGTACAGTTGTAATCAGACAATACCAGTGAGGTATATGGACCTTGTTCACACAACTAAACAACAGAATAAAGAATGGTGTTAAATCAAACACCAGTCACTCTGAATGCAAACACTGCTTGGACAGCAAAAAGGCCACTGTTGCCTTATGGTGGATGAAACAATTGTTTACTGTTTAACTGAGCAGTACAACAGTTTCTAGCTGACATTGCTCTCCACAGGGCAATAATCATATCAGGTCCAGCTTCTGCACAGAACTGAGAACAAAATAGTTCCAAGTTGGGAGATACTTACAATGACCATCTAGTCCCACTGACTGATCAATTCATGGCTGACCAAAAGTTACAGCCTGTAAAGGCCATTGTCCAAACACCCCTGAAACACTGACAGGCATAAGACATTGACTGTCTCTCTAGGAATTATGTTCAGTACTCGACTTTACTCACACCAAAGAAATGTTTCCTAAAAATATCCAGACTAAGAGGCTGGTTATGGAAGAGATGACAGAACTCCTTCCTAGCTAGGGCTTAGGAAATCCTTGGCTCGAAGAGAGATTTGAATGTAAATGCCTCCAAAGATGAGTCTTGGGCACAGAAAACCAAACAGCATCTTTTACAACTGAGACCTCCTTCCATGACCACAGGTCACGGACAGAGGACCACATCTATGTCCTCCATGATGAAGCCATGAAAATTGAAGAGCTTGCCGTCTGAAACATGCAGAAACAAGTAGAATCTTCAGGGCTCATCTGAGGAACAGTTGTGCTTTAATTACAGTCTAAGTCCTTTACAACACCTTGCAGGTACCTTCGGTGTACTGGCTCTTTAAACCTGGACAGTGTTGCACACTTACAGATTTCAACATCCTAATCTTAATCTGCAGATTATATAGAAGATAATGCTGATGACAGTTTGGAGGCAGGTAATGTAGAGGGTGAAAGAATAGTGTCATCAACAGAACAGATCAATAGTAACTGAAAAGAACCTTTTTTGATGCAGTAGGACAGTAAGGAACATCTTCAGACCCCAGCAGATCCAGAAGAATTAGAAAGGCCATTTACACCAAAAGGATTCTTCTAGAAGGACAGCAAAAAGTCTGCCATCTAATATGGTTTCTAAGAGAAAGACCATTCCTCCCTACTCCCCTTTCCAGCAGGAAGAAGAAGAAAAAGGAAATTATATTTCCAGTGAAGGATAACACAAAACTTAAAGGGACAGTTTATATAAAACAGAAGGGCCCATTTTATATACAGGGCCTACTGAAGGACTAGAAATGAACTGCTCATTTGGCAGATGTGACATGGAACTCCATCTCACGGATACTCTATCTCGGTTCTGGACTTCTTGCACAGAAATACACTGGAGGAGGGAAATGCCAGACAGAGCGCACAAGAACTGTGCACTCTGTAGCATCGGCATATGCACAGCAAGCCCAACACTTAGGGGAGGCACTGAACTCATAGTGTATTTACAGACTAGCTGAACAATAAAACCAACATTTTTACAGCATGAGAAACAAATGTTTAAACTTGCAGACTTACGACAGAGAATTGGGAGCTATTGCATTCACCCTTGCTTGGCCTAATGCAAACTGGGAATTGAATTTTTTACATTCTTCTACTCAATACATTTATTGTCAGTTTAAAATCTGAAAATCACAAAGTCCTAGGTACACTAAAGTAAGCAGCAAGAGTGCCAGGGACTTGTAACTACTGAAGAAAAGCTCCATTAACAAAATTAAAGTTTTATAACTGGAGGGTAAAGATGCCAGATTTCTTATTAATCAATGAGAAATTCAATCCACATGTATTTTGCAAGGATTAGGTCAAGATATCTGGTTGCCAGATTTTAATAAAGTTCAGACCTGCTAAAAGGAAAAGGCTCACCAGGGAAAAAATGGTATGCCAGAGAGAAAATTAAATGCACTGGAAATACTGATTAAGCAATAATATTATAGACAGATTCTATGGTGGTAACAATTCACCTGTCAGATTAAGGTATACAGTGAGAAATAATACAAAAAGCCCCTAAAACAACGCACAGAGTTTTCATTAAAGTGAAATTACTCTTCTATTTCCTCTCATGCCAATGAAGTTCTTTTAACCCTTCAAGCTTTATTTATCAAATGAAAATTGATTCTTTTCTAAATCACTGCTGAAATTAAAACACCAGTTAAATTAAGCACAGCTCAAAAAAAAATCTTCTCAACTTTCTGTTCAGAACATATATTAAGAACACTGTGCATTACTAGCAAAAACAGTGAACTGGGACTTAAAGAATGGTGATGTTTTGGATACTAATGCAAAAGTACAACTCATTAACTAATGCTGTCACTGAAAGGTGACACAAAACCACTGAGCCAGACACTGTAACTGGACACACTTTACACACATATCCATATAAATCAAGAAAAAAATGAAAGCAAAGAAGTGATAGAGGTGCTTAGGGATTGCTTCAGTGTTTTCTATAACGCATCACGTCTGTCAAAATTTCAATCTCATCCTTCCAGATGCCCTGCCAAGAGGGCAAACACCACTCTCAGTGATTGAGTAATGTTCAAAATAACACCAAAATCGAAGTGAAAGGTATTATGCAGGAAACAAAACCGGAAGGAACAGGTGTAGGTAAGTGCTCACCATCAGAAGGTATTCCACCGCTCTGTCAGGATTGTTGAAGCTGGCCCTCAGCGCCGCAATCACCTGCTCTCGCTCGTAGCCCATGGACATGATCTCAGTCACCATGTTCTCATAGGACTGACCTGTCACTACAAGTCACAGGACCACCATTTTAAGGGAATAAGATGAAAATAATCACACACACAGAAGCAGTTTCAATGGATAAACATAATTTCTACCCAAACTTCAGCCATTCATTGAAAAGAGTACTTCATATTAAACATGCCATGGTTCTATGGCTTTAACTCCAAATATATTCAGTAGTTTCATTATGAATTTGATTGCAAAATGGTAGAGGGTAATGAAAAAAATGTAAACTTCTATTGACAAAAGCAGTACTTGTGATATTTCTGTACTTGTAATTGAAATAATGTTCTCTCTTCAAGTTTTCATTTAAGGTCAAGGGTATCCTCACAGCTAATATTCAATTCCTGATGTAATCAAGAGAAGTCTCCTGCAGCTTATGTTTGGAAATCAAAACTTGCAAGGCAGAAATCTGCCTGTCAAATTGTTAGCCATTGAGATTTTTCCAAATAAAGACTTTTGGTTGCTACATAGATGACAATTAGTGATGATCAAGTTACCACTATATATTGCTATGTGCTGGTGATGACGATCAAAGTAATTTAATCAACTTAATGTGGACCAGCTCAAATCAGGCAGAAGACTTAAAAGTTGTACCTAGAAAAGTCACTCAAGACTTCAATGAGCGTTCAGGAGACCAAGTTATCTCATTTAATTCTTATCTCATTCAATTTAACATTTGACTTTACATCCATCACCCATCAAAACCCCACCTCCTACAGCAAAATTGGATGAAAACTGTCCCACACCTGAAAGGTATACACACAATATACGGAGCAATTTAAGGACAACTGATCACTCCACTAATCTCATTGTAAGGAAGATTATTATCTCTTTTCAGAATCCATTTAGTTTTCCTGCCTTAAAAGCAGATAGCAGGTGTTAACAATTTTAAAAAAAAGGTAATGATTCTACATAAATTGTAATTGGGCAACATCTTAAAGCTTATCTTCCTAGGGGGGAAAATAAATACAAACAAACCCAGGCATTAAAATACCATCTACTGCCTTGGATAAAGGTGTTCCCAATCTCAATGAAATCCTACTACTGACTGACTCTGCAACTAGCAAGTTAGTGGCAGGAGTGTTAAATAATTAACAGTCATCATAAAAAAACAACTGATTAACAGTAATTTTAAAAAAAAAGAGGAAACAAATACAAGAACCCCTCTGTTAAGACAAGTGAGCTGTAATTAAAAGAACCAAAGAAAACATGAAGTTTTATTCCCTTAGGGAGAAGGTGTTTAACTCAAGCCAACATTAATAGAACCCCATTGCCTGTTTCTAAGCATGTGCTTCTAAATAATCAGTGGGTGTATGACTTAGGGCAGTATACTCAAGAACAAACAATAAAACAACCCTAGCCCAAGGCTACTTGTGCATTATCCATAAACAAAGGATTTTAAAGCCTTGACTAATTTGAGTATCTATTATATGGGCTTCAAAGTAATAGTGCCAACCTGAGTTTAAGGAATGGTAAGTTCATGTCTTCAAAAAGAACTACAAGATCATTCATTTTACTCCTACCGGCATTTTTTCAGACATTAAATACAAAAATCATGTAAACTTTGCTCTAAAGAGACATACTTCTATACACATCTTCAAAGAAGTTAAAAAGCCAAGGCAACAATTGTCCCAACACAAGGATTTTGCTACACTTTTTCTCATTTCTTCCTTACACAGCACCACTTTACCCTTGCTATTCCTAACAAACTAATCAAGCACGCCTGTTGATGTAATTAGTTACTACTTGAACTCATCTGTATTGCTTTTCCAATATCAGCTAGGTAGAAACTAAAGCAGTATGAGAGATTTGATACAGGAAAAAGTTACAAACAGGCTGCCTTGCTCTGCACAGGCTGCTAGCTAAGGCATAATTAAAAGCCAAAAGACAAAAACAGAATTACTGCAAATGTAGGTGCAAGTACTTCATACAAACTACTTCACAAGTTGTGCAAAAATGAACTGAAGAATAGTAATTCAGAAGTAGCACACCAGCACAGGCATGATACAGAGGCAAGCCTATCTCTACATAGCGCTAGTGGAAATCTTTGAGGTCAATGTTGAATTGATTCTGCTCTTTGCTTTTGTCTTTCAAATAACATTTTAAAGCTGGATTAACTCTCAAATCCAGTTCATCACAGTCCCCACAATAATTCTCGTCCTATGCCCTAAAGAAAGCTTAGCTTGCTCCAGTGAAAGATGGTTGCACAAGGACTGCAAGACGTGCAGATCTTCACGTAGCACACAAAGCCACATCACTTTTCAGCATCTAACTGAAAACAACAGCAAATTATAGAAATCGCCATTTTGAAAGCAAAGTCAATTAGCTTCAGACAATGTCATTGAGAATCCACAGTTAGAATATATGTAGGATCCAACTTAGGATGTGAGAACATACTCCATCAATTTGTGCAAGCAAATTCCTTTCGGGACAGTTTTTAAAGCAGAGAAACCACGGAGTTCATGCCTATTGCCCTTGAAAATTCTTTGGTTGACAACATGTACAGTATGATTACCCAGAAAATCACACTCAATACCTGTTATTTCAAAACATGTTAGGGACACATGGGTTTACTCCATCAGACACCAACCAAAGAACGCCCATATAAAATGGATAGTGAGGTGATGCTCTTGAAATGGCATTTTTAGATTTTTCTTTTCGGTTCTGAAGAGATTCGAATCAAGACCACCAGCTTCATTCAGCTTGCTGATCAACACTGTTAACACGAGTGTTTGTGATGATAGCATCTTGGCCACTAAGATATTATGAATGATTAATAAAGCACCTTTGGTAGCAGCAATCACTTCAGCCAGTTTAGTTCTGCTACATTTTTGTCTCCTGCTATCAGTATCTATCAGCTATTTCAGATCATACAATCTAAAACAGTATGTTACACATAAGACCTAAGCTGCAGCTGGACGGACTAAACCTAGTAGCTACCACTAATTCATGCAAAACATTACTGCTGCTTCTAAATCACCCTGGGTTACCTAATCACAACACCTGTCTCCAATATATGCACACAAAAATGTAAGTGAAACTCTTTACTTGGTCTAACTCCTTGTATCAGACTGCACCTTCATATTTACAGACAAAAGACAAAATAAAAAACCCACCTCTTCCTTATTTCTGTGCCTGAATTTTTTACACTCTGAAACAACACAAAAATTCCAGTAGGAGTAAGAAGTTGTGGGTTTGTCTAATAATTTCCTAGCTACCCAAATCGGCATAAATGAGGGGCAGACCTTCCTGTTGTCTTTATTCTATCTATTCCACTGAGAAATAAGCATTATTTAAACTGTCAAAATAAAAGTAAGTTGACTCTAAGTATGTGGAGGCATTCATTTCCCAACCCAGATAGCAGCAGATTTGGTGAATTTATCTAATCCAAATGTGTCAAAAAGCAAAATACTTTCAAAGCTGGAACAAGTGAACAATAAATGCAGCCATTTTATCAGGCCTGCACTCTGGGGAGCAAAAGTGAAACGCACACACATATTTACATCTAGTCTTCTATTCAAGCTACTTGCAAGTGAATAGTTAGAAGAGGAATTAAGGCAACCAGGGAAAAAAAGCAGGGAAGATGAGGATCTTCCTTTCACACAATAAAAATATATAAAGGGAAATATTCTTCAGTAAAGAAGTTCTTGAAGCTGGTTCCAAGATATCAACTACAGGTCTTAGAGAAGTGCACTTTGATTTTAACTTTAACAATGACAGATACAGAAGAAATATCTGCTAATCCATCACATTTCTGCTCCACCAAAATAATGTCTACATTAGAAAAACACTCCACTTACCAAGTGCACTTATAGCATCCTCAAAAAGATTTGATCGAGATGTATCACTTGTTGTACTGTAAGATGAAGACAAGTGCAATGGTAATTACAAAACTTTGGAAAACTTCCTGTTTAAAAAAAAAAAAAAAGCAGCAGCAGCTGTAACTCTAATAGCCCCTTTTGTTTCTAAGAAACCAACAAAGCTTTCCAAAGAGCTCTCTTTTGGTCCTACAGTGAGAACAGATTTTACAAACTTACAATGCTAGCATTTTTAACAGAAGGCCAACCTTCCCCCACTACCCCCCAGAAGTTTGGCTCTTGCCCATCTGCTCAGGGATTAGCCATCTGCTTGCTTGAATGCTTTAAAGGGTGGGAGAACAAGGTGGATTTTCAAAAGCACCCAGCAGTCTCACTAACTGCTTCCCCACAGTCACCAGTTTGATCTCAATGAGGACCCAAGGAGGTCGGTGGCAAGCATTTAATAAAATCTCAGTATACGACTTTCCCAGGAATATAAACTGCTAGCATTTGCAATTACTCCATCTCAAGTTATCAAAGTTGTTAAATTACAGGATTAAAGGCTCACCTCCATGAACAGCAAGGCACAACACTGGGCAGAGGAATACCAGTTTTAACCAGGGTTAAAACCTGCACAGCGAAGGGTGCCCCATTCCCAGGGCTGCAAATTAGAGCATCAGCCCCTTGGTCGCAGGGTGATACCCACGGTTGGTCAACAGGACTCCTTCAAGGGCATTACTGCCTACAGGGTGGTGCAACTCACCATGGGGTGCCAGGAAAAAGTGTTGGGGGAAATCTAGAGGAAGGACCAAAGGCAGGGAACGGCAAGGGTAAAGGCACCATGCAGAAGAAAAGCACAGGTCAAGAGAACAAAAAGAGAAAGGCCAGCCATACGTAAGGAACACTTGCCTGGCCATGCTCTGCACTTCACCACCAGTCCATCCCATCTTTTATTAAATTCTACTTCTAATAGTTTTTCACGATGCAGGGTGTGTGTGTGTCTCCATTCTACATGCACATGTGTATATTGAATTCCAAGTGTTCCCAGGGACAGGGAACTACGGGTTAGAGTGATCCTGACACCTGTGGAGCCAGCATCTGCTGAGACCAGACATAGTGGAAGTCTGAAGGCCAAGGACTGCAGCCATTTCCTGGGTAAACCCTCAGTGTGAGTGTCAGGGCCTGGAGCAGGGTTGCAGGGCTCAGGCAGTCCCATGCCCAGGTACCACAAACTTGGCAAACTCTAAGGACCAGCTATCACAACAGAAATTCAAATTCCTTATTTTTATGTTTGTACATATTCACTTTGCAGCAGTGGGCTTTGCCCTAAATAGCCAGAAGGGAACAGGATGTGGCTGATGTATCTTGCATCATAAGTTCTAGGATTTTTCCCTGCCTGAGCAACCAGACATACATTTATAGGTATATACATCTTGTGTGTACATTTTGGGAATACACGTTCAGTCTTGATACATGATAGACTTGAGGACATGGAGCTGCAGGAGCCTCACATTCATCAGGCTACCAGAGTTGGCAACACCTATCAGTAAGTGAAAGATCATCAGATTGATCTCAGCATTTTCAGAAGACACCACTAAAAGTCTAACAAGGCACTTGCAGAGATCTATGTAAGATCTATGCAAGAAGTAATTTGTTCCAACAAGAATGCTGCACTAGTATCTGTCAGTTGCAAGATTTACAATCAAAAAAAGATCAAAGGCAAAGCAGGACGCCAGCTGGCCTGGCCTAGGGTCAATAAATCTTGTCTCACTAATTTAACTTCTAAAGCAAATCAGAAGCAAACAGTACTCACTGAAATCAAGGCAGGTGATAATTTTAATAAATATGTTAAATTATTTCGTTCCTCCCTGTTAAGTATGTACACTGAGACTCCCTTACTTCAGTTTTACAAAACTGCAATCTGTACATGAAAAACATGGAAAAAACACTTTCAATATGGAAGTATAGATTAATTGTTGAAGCTACTGGACAAACTGAACAGGAAAAAAACTAAAAATACTCCACCCATTAACAGTTTTTTAAAACTAAGTTAATTTGACTGATAAATGAAACTTCATTTGCATTACATTTCTAAAAGACACTCATTTCTCAGAATTACAAAATAAATCATCAGTTTGTGCATTTAGTGCAAGAAAGTAGTGATTACTTTTTCAACATATTAGGCAATTGCAAGTTTAGCTTCATTATCATCAAATCAATATTCAATGGCATTTAAATACAATCACTTAAAAAAATACTGTCTTGTGCACCAGTATTCCCAGAAATTACAAACAAATAATTAAAAACCAGCATATGAAAAATGATGACTTGATGCTATGCAGCACTTCAAGGGCCATTACGTTGCAGTTATCAACATTTTAATCCCATGCAGTACTTAAGCAACTTAAAGTAAGCAAAAAAGGCAACAGCACAGAAGAATTAAACCTCAGATGTAGAGAATTGAGGTGAAAAGTTCTCTGAGCTCCCACAATTACCTGCAGATGGGCCTAGGAACATTCAGGAAAAAAGAACCTGTAGCTTTAAAGCATTACATGCTTAAGAGCCATACCATACCCTACATTTTGGAAGAAAAAGCTCTTTCCAGAAATTAATAAACTCATACAGCAATAAGGTACTTATGGTTCACATCTGACCAATATGATCCAAAACACAATCAGAGGTTTATGGACAGGACAGTACCCATTTCTCTTAAGACTTCAAGAGCTTTGTGAGCAGTAGATCCCCAATGCAGGTGAATATTCCCAGTCTGAAAAGAAACTTGCATGACAGCAACTCTGAAACACCTAACAGGAGCACAAGTCCTGTGTTATTTAACTCTCCCCTCCACAGGTATATTCCCAAGACCACACTTCCCACAGGAGAAGGCATAAGCAAGGAGAGGTGATTCTTACAATCAGTAATGTTATACTTGAGTCAGAGACCGAAATTACAGTTAAGAAAGAAGAGATAATTAATAGAATGGAGAGAATAACTGGACTAACATTATAATGGAAACTTGAAATCAAACCTATAAGCAACAGAAATGGACAGGGAACCCACTTCTGGAGGGTTCATACCTGTCAATTCATACCTGTCAATTGATGATGGACTGACAGCATCTGGTGCCTCAGGTGGTTTTTCTTCTGGCTTCTCCTCTTTCGGAGCACTCACAGGTGTGGGTTCACAAGCCACCGCATCTGGTGCGGGTGGTGGAGGGACAGGAGCTGGCACAGGGGCAGCAACAGGGATTGGGGAAGCAACTGCTGTGGGAGCTGCAGTTGTTGAGCCAACAGTGGAAGTGGCATTTGATGGCTGAGTTGCTCCAGCTGCTGCTTTGGGCTACGGGAGGAAAACAGAGTTCAGGCACTGTACAAAGATCATAAATCCATGGCTCTCTACAGGCAACACACCGAGGTCTGTTAAGACCATTGTTTTTGATATTGCTGCTTCAGCATCAAGGACAACATTAAAACGGTGCAGGACCTTAAATTTCTAATGCCTTTCACTGTGTTTAAACAAGCAACTGAGAGCGTCACTGAAGTACACCTGAGCATTCACACTCTGAGGATAAAGAGAAATGCAAAGATCTAAATATTTATAGACCGCAATATTCCAAATATGAAAACAATCTTGCGTTTTACAAAAGCACGTTTTCCAAAAGAAACCAAGAGAGTTGCCAAAAAACAGCTACAGAACAAGCATAAGCTTTCTTCACCACTCAGATCTGGAGAAAAAAAGTGATTAAGACAGAAATCACATTTCATTATGAATGCTGTTTGCTCAAAAACAAGTTGCAAAAAAAATTAAACTTCACCTGCAACATGTTTTAGTCGTGCAATCTTTGCATTCAAAACACTACAATAACATCTCAAATACTTCAGTTCTGAAGTGAGCACCAAGGATACAGCAGAACAAAGAATTACCAAATTTACCGGCAAAAAATTTAGAGTGGATAGTATTTGTACCCAATTATGAAATAATCTTTACATCTCTAATGGAAATATGATTTTTTCTTAGATGCAGTATTAATCCCATTATACAGAAATAGCCCCAAGGGCTGACAAAGTTGACCCCAATCTTTGCCTTCCCAAGAAAAACAGCTGAACTTTAACAAAGCTACTGATTCAAGGTGCACCACGTTCAGACAATGTTTGCTTGAAGTAGGAAACATTTACCTCCTCCTTTCGTCCGCAAGGAGAGGTAAGGATGAGAATTAATAGCTTCCAAAATGACAGGCATGGCAAATAACATTTTAATAAGCACTCAAAGAAAAACATTGACACAGCTGGAATGCAAGGGGGGTTATTTTCTGCTGGATTCCTAAACCCTTAATGCAACAATGTCTGAGCATCAGACAAAGTTAGCAGTCTGTGCCTACATGACTGGGCACATCTTATCCACAACAGAATTAGGAAATGGGAATTGAGCTTCAAGACTAGCAAAGAGATTGTAAGACTGAAGAAATTCCCAAACTACAGGTCCTTTAATATCAGAATATACTGAATTTAGTGGTTCTTCATGGAGATCTGGGTTAGAATCATAGAATTGTTAAGAACACCTCTAAAATGGTTGAATCTAACCCAGCACTGTCACACCCACCACTAAACTGTGCCCCTAAGTGCTACAGCTACACGTTTCTTGAACACTTCCAAGAGCAGCAATTACACAACTTCTCTGGAGTCTTCTGCTATCAACAAAATGAAAAACTGGACTCTGACATCTCATCTGCACCTGTTTGCTTGTACTGATAAATGCCTCTGTGGCAAACCACAGACTAGAAAGCTCTTCTTTCAGGAAGACACCAACAACAGTTATCTTTAACAAGCCCAGATGTTGAATCATGTTTAATAATACCAGATAGAAATAAAGAGTAACACAATGTATGTTTTCTTTGTCAGGAGGAGGAACTCTAGCTTCAAAATTAATTTTGTATTCCAAAACAGAAATGAAGCCAGTTTTATTCAGATTGCAATGGTCTGGAATGCCTGGAAAATCAGTGGCTTGATTCCTGGAAGCAGCCTGACAAGTGGTTCAGAGAAGAAATACTTCAAACACGTGTCACAGTCATTCCCTGTAAATTGCACTTGCAGTCTTTCAAAACCCACAGGTTTGTTTACTGCCAGATGTATCCTGTCTCTACTGGTTTATGCTGTTGAGCTTGACAAAAGAAAAACCCATGAACTATGAAAAGCAACATGGCAAGGCTGGGAGAGTTCCATACAGAGGATTTAACAACAAACTACCTAGGTTGCCTTCTTCCTTTTAGTAATAAAAGGGCAAAAATAACAGAGAGACAAGAGAGAATAAACAGTAAAATCAACCACTAGCACCTTTTTCTTTGATATATTCAGCACAGAACAGCAGCAAAAATCAGCCTTGGCAAACTAGGACGGTAAAGCAATATTTTTACCTATTCACACAGGCATTCTATTGTTGACCAAAACTTGCATATGATGAAATGCATTAGTTTCAAGGATGGACACATACAATCACTCATTACAAGAAAAAATATAATTAAATTAATGAAACTTCCTATTCAAAAACAATTATTACTCACTTTTGTCACCATAACCACCACAAAGTTCTTCTCATCTATCTTGTATTCTTTAAGAGCAGTTTCATCATTAAGGATTTTACCTGGGAAATTAAACAGGTATAAATTAAGAAGTTGTTTAGGAAATCAATAGATGATCAAGGGATTTCCTCAAGAAAACACATTTAAGCCAATTTACAAACATTAAACGACCCAACAAAAAGCAGTTCGGCTGTTAAACTTTGGCAGTAGAGCTACAACTTTCCTACTATGATATACAGAGTACTGGATAGCTTGAGGGCTGCTGCTCTGAGTGCTGAAGACGTTTCAAACCATTTAAAATAAAAGCATTAAATCTGGAAAGATTCATTAGACTATTAACAAAGATAACACGTAATACAGAGGAAAGGGTTTAACATACAAAAAATTTAACCAAATAACTTATGTCTGCTTACACATTCTAGTTACAGTAAGGGAAATTCCTTTCTACTTATCTTCTATTTGGTCTTCACATAAGAGCATTACTTGCAATAACAAGTTTGTGACCTTGCAACTTTAACAATTTGCTATTTAAAAAAGCCTAAAACCATTCTATAACATTCTACCTTGACAGAAGGATCAGAAAGCAATCAGACAAACCCAGAAACATTTGTTATACTACCACTTTTGATGTTTCATAAGCAGAGGTGGTACTGTGACAAATCAGATTTGCATCACATCTGCAAGAACTTAGAAACACATTAAGTCACATACTTTTTGGCCTTTTCATAGAATAAGCTGACTTAGAGATAGCACCACAAATCATAAAATTAAGTCTGTATTTCAATGAGTTTTACAGTACTGATTTCTACTACTGAATTTTCAGGAAATATTTTACAATTTTTAGTTTTCTGAAGATATGCTGAAGACTGCTTCCATTTCACAACCTCTCTCCATACTAGTGGAATACACCACTGGACTGTAAATAGAAGGACACATCCTTACCCTCATGATTGCAAGGAAATCAAGCAACACATACACTTTACGACACTGAGAACAGAAAAGACTGGTTCCACCAGTCTTGCAGGTCAAATATTCAAGAAAGTATTACCTACACTGCAGTAATAGCAAAACCTGTAGCATCCAACCCAGAACCTACATGGGTTTACCCACAATTTTTATAGGCACTTTGGGGAAGGCTTTAATGAATGTGTCTATAATATAATATATAACTTTCATGAAATATATATACAAACATCCTATATAAAGTCCTATACAAACGTGACACTTCTCAGGGCACACCACTCTCCAGTTTTCTAGACCTTACCCTAACACAGGTGTCATCACAATGGATCTGCCTCTCTAATCAGAGCTGGGGGTATTACTTTGCTTTATTAAACTACAAAAATTCTACTGTTCCTTTTAATAAAAGTAAAAATATCATCAATATACCCTCATACCTCTTGGCGAAGTAAAAGAAAAAATAAGAGAATCAATCTTTGGACAGTATTATATTCTCAGCCTTATTTACTACATTTCCTATTGCTTGTGAGGATTATACAATACTGCAGATACATTCTGGCTTCAGAAAACATTCAAGTCATCTCACAGAATCTTATGCAATCCTTGATTTTTGCAATCACAGAAACACAATATTGAGAATGCCATGCACTTATACCCATTGCACAAAACCTTCTGCTTTGGTCACATTTCTTAATCATACATGAGACTTCCACCTTCACGCTCTTGACATGCATTCCCCTTTGCGGATGTGTAAGACATAAAATTTGCTAGGAGACATAGTCCTGAGGAGTTTTACAAACACAGAGACTCACAACTTCTCTCCCATTAGCATCTCTCCACTGTTACCAGTGGCTTTAGCTTATTACAAGTAAAAAGACAATATTTGTTACAAAGCAATACATGACAGAAGTGAAAAGCCCACCAAAGTTTCCTTCAAGCTCAGTTTTATAGGAAAAAAACACTAGAGGGACTACTGGAATAGCACCAAAGTCCTGACAAAACGTGACAACAAAATATGGATTTCTGTATTAGTGCTATAATGAACAAGGCAAGTAAAGTAAAATTCAAAGTTAATTTCATGTTTTTAACTGAAATTAGCCTGCTTTTTGGTGGTACATAATACACATTTCTAGTGACAGGAGCTTAAAAGTATTCAAAGTACCTTTGTACAGGAAGGATTTGGTGGTGGGTTTCTTTTGTTAATCCAAAAGAAAAAATCTGCCTTTTAATTCTCCAAGGTATATACAGCAATGCTTCAGCTATACACAGCATAAATTGAACAAGAAAAGAATTAAGCCAGAACAGGAGCTTTGACCTGCTTAAATCCTGATTTCCTTTTAACAAAAGCTATTTCTTCTTCACCCAGCATACCCCCAAGATATCCTCTTATAAGAGCAAAGATGACAGACACACATGTACTAAAACCTAAAAAATTCTAATTCAAAATTAAGAGTTCCCTTTGACATTGAGTTTGTGTTTGTGGGGGTTTTTAATTTGTCTGTACTTCAATTCTTAGAATTCTTAGAAGGGTTAACATTCACATCCAAGTCAAACAATAACATAAAATAAGGCAGGTTCAGATAAGGTATCATCAGAACATCCATTACCTGCATAAATTAGTTTTTGGCCAGCTACTGGAAAGGCATCTTTCCCCCTTTCTGTTTCAATCTTCTCTTTGAGTGCCTTCACCTAAAGCACAAAAACAGTCTTAATGAAAACAAAGTTCACAGTACAAACCTAATTAAGTATACTTTAAGTTTTAAATACTGAAGAGTAGTTTCAATCATGTCTTAATTATGTCAAGTTTATCAGTCTTCTGAATATGTCACTGTAACACTTGCAGAGCAACATGTCCCCTTCCCAAATAATCTCCTGTGCTGAATCAAATTAGGTAATTAATTTCTCCATGAGAAGTTATTAGTATGAGTGTACAACACACTGAAAAAATAAATTGAGAAATTTATGGGAAAAAATGTTTTCTCTCCCGACCCATTTGCCCTGTTATTTCTCTGAATGCAGAGGGTACACCTGCTACAAACAGCGCTGAAGGTTTTCATCATCGTAACCACTCTTTAGAGAATACCTCTTTTTTTGGTAAGATCACCATGACATTCAACCTTGAAGTCACCATATGCAAAGACTTGTGCAAACTGTTCAGATGTTCATCTTACATAAGTTGTTTTCAATTCTGCCCCCTCCACCACAATTTCTGGAGCTTCCAACAGCAATTCTAAGCCTACACATTTACTTGCTTGCACGGACCACTGATGCATCATCCACACTTCCACAGCACCACGTGCAATAGCTCAAGTGGCACTCTTAGTTGTCACGTATCAGAATGCTCTCAGCTCTCCAGAAAGGCTCCATAATGCTACCCTGAGGAGGCAAAGCAAGCTCCTGTAAAAGCATTCCTGTACTGACACATCTGAAGTCATGTTTTAAGACAAACTGCCAGCACACACAGTCATTCTTTTTGCTTTCTTTCAGGCACTCCCAGTATACACAAAACCAAGACAATCAATCTGTTATGAGCTTATTACTACAAGCTAACACCATCTTCTAAAGGTTTTTTTTTTTCCCCCTGCATATTCAAAAAGCCTTTTTCATAGAACTCTGCAAGGATACAGAACGCAACATACTGCTTCCATCTATGAACTAAACCAAAATAGGGAGCCGGCTCTTTTTTCCCAGCAGATGAAGAAAAGATGCCTTTGATATTTGTATCATACATGCCATCTCAGCATCTGCCAAATGCTTTGGAATCCATCTCCAACCAGGCACTTGCTTTTCCACAGCAAAACTAAGAGCATCCTTAAGTCCTGAGGATGGTCAAACCATTACTTGTTTTAAGAATAACTTGCCAAAAGCATCATTATTTTCATGCACTTTACAAATGTTTGTCCTATCCTTGGATTTATATTTATTTTTAAATAAAAAATCTAACTTGCTAATTTCTCCCCAATTATTAAGGATGGAAGTCACTTACCTTGGTACTGAACAGTCTCCTTAGACTACAGATAAGCCACCAAGGAGTTTTTCCCTGAACTTTAATAATAATACTATCTAATACTTCATACAACTTCAGTTAAAGTCTTACATGCACTAGGGAAAATTAATCCTCCGAATCATATTAAATGCCTGTTATGTTTCCAAAAGCCTACTTTTTAACACTCTGATTACCTATTCTGATATTTATGCACTTGTACTAATCACTCAAAGATAATGACACTACTTCTTTTATACACAGTTACCCTGTTTGTCATAATTTGTAACAAATATTACAATGTGACTAACAGGTATAATCTATTTTGAGGGAAAAAACTAAAGCTTGTTTCATGTGCACTGTATCAATCAAGCTACATGCTTCAAATGTCTACTTTGTCTTCTTCCGTTTCTATTGTTTTATTCCAGACAACAGTCTTTTTCCCACAAGGAACAAAAGCAAGATGTGCTCTCTCAAACATAAAAGTTTGAACAGCTAAAAGTCTAGGTCAGGACACACTGAACACACATGTTCATTTACTACACAATAATTGGATCCATGAAAAAGAGTTAAGATATTTACTGCAGGATGATCCAACAACTCATTTGCCTTTGCTGACCACCTGTGTGCAGCATTTCCCCTTATTATTACTGTGATGTGATTGATGTACCGTAAGTGACCTAGGGCACTGCCTTCTTCCAAAACCTCCCTAAATGCTCCTGCTTCCCACAAGTCTGCAACTAACAGGACTGTGTTTTCATCCCTTTGGCAGGTGGCATTCATCTCCAGACACAGGCAAACTTCCATTTACACCATGGGGCCAAGGGAAATGAGAAAAAAACCTTCTCTGGGAATTTGTTCCAGCGTTTCACCATCTGTACAAAATCTCTTCTTTATATCTACTCTAAATCTATCCTCTTTTGGTTTAAAACCATTATCCCTTGCCCCACTGTGACAGGCCTGCTAAAAAGTCTGTCCCCATCTTTCTTATAAGCCCCCATTAAGCACCAGAAGGCTCTCCAAGGTCTTCCCAAAGCCTTCTCTTCTCCAGCCTGAACAACCCCACCTCTCACTACGAGAGGTGCTCCACCCTCTGAACATCTTCATGGCCTCCTCTGGACCATCTCTAACAGGTCCACATCTTTCATGTGCTGAGGACCACCAAGAGCATGAAGCCCCATGCTCCACAGGATTACACTTGCGAAAAATGACTCAGAAGCCACAGGCAGTTTCAGCCTTCTTGGACACTCAGGAGACTGTGCTTCAGCTGCACAATCCCCTTCCACAACCCAAAAACCCTCTCTGGATCCTAATACTGATGTAATTTTTATTATTGTGGTGGTCTAGGTCAGGACAGGATAAAGACATATACTAATTACTATGCAGTAATTGGATCCACATGAAGGAGTTTGGTATTCATTGCCTCAGTGAAGTAGTTATCAATGCAAATAACACCATGAAGTTACAGAACCATGGTGGTCCTGAATATAAGAGCAAAGTACAGGTTTGCTCCTAAAGAACAATCTTTGGCTAAAGCTTGCCAATACAGGGGCGAGCATTTACTTCTTAATTCTTGAAAAGACTGGAAATCCTGAGGAGAAAAGGCCATTACAGTTTTCAATGCTGGTCTTTATTCTCTGCCTGTATTCTTGCCGTGTACATCAATCAGTTTAAGAACAGATTATACGCTAAATTGGAACACAAATTACTTCAGTTCTCCGGCTGACAGCTTACAAAAATCTGAAACAAACTTAAGCTTACCATAACTGAGCCAATTTACGGTAGTTTGCTATCTATGTCCAGAGACACTCTGCCATTTGCAAAGGGAAAGATCATTTACATAGATCTCTCAGTTAAATGGACATTCACTCTACTGTGAATTTTTGCTATCCAAAGATATTCTGATGTGTCGTGGTGACTGACAGTAACACACCATGAAATCTGACTTACAAATTAAAAATTCTGTAATGTCATTCAAGTTGCTTCTTTAAAACTGAAAATATAACAAACAGTAGAGTAATTTCCAGATTGCATTCGAGAATATTTCAGAGCATTGCTTAACAACAACATAATTATAAAGAATAGTGATTCAGATAAGGGAACCATTCATATCTCAAATGAATACAATGAACTGATCGCATCACACCTATTCAAAGGAACAAACAAAGGGATTTAAACCAACTCTTAACTATTAGAGCTTGGATCTGCAAGAAAATGCAGTCAGCTGCAGACTGCATCATTCTCCTGTTAGAGACAGAAGTTCAAAAAACACTCAAGATAAAAAGTGCTTGCCTGTTCTTTTGGCTTTCATCACTGCCTAACCTAAGAGGCCAGAAACACATCATTTGCAGAGGATATAATACTAATTCTCAGAATTAAAGAAGGAATAGATAAGATCAGATACATCAATTCTAGCAGCAACATTCCAGTGGAATAGAATTTCTTCTTGTAGTTCTAACTGGAGTGACTGAAGACCTAGTCTTCAGCGAGAAATAACTGTGCCATTAATTCTACTAAGAGAAGAAAATACGTGAAGGTGCAGCAACCTGTATGTCAGACAGTAGTCTGATCCACCTTCGTTTAGATTTAAACCATAGATGTTCCATTTTCAAGGAGGATTTNAGAAAGAGAAAGAGAGAGAGAGAGAGAGAGACCTCTACAATGCTCTTCAGAAAGACAGCTGCCTCTTTCAGGTGCTGGTGCAGTGAACTGCTGAAAAAAAAACACCCTAAACTTTGCCTCTAGCAAACTAGGTTGCTGAGAACCTAGACTTCAGCACCACCATCAGTTCATGGTTATTAAGTGAAAATTAATTTTGGGGAAGCACACCCAGCACATTGATCCGTCAAACTGAGAAATCATCCATAGATTATGATGTATTTTTCTCATAAATAGTGATCCATAAACCAAATATTCAGGCTTCCTAGCTTTATTCAACCTGATTAGAGTTCAAAATGCATTTCAGTCCTCACCAAATCCTATTTTTCTTCTGCCCTTATAAGATTTCATAGCACAATAAATGGAGCCTGTACTTTATGGCAATACCTTTAAGAATGAGCATCAATTCATCTACAAACACTTTACTCTAAAGATTCAGAAACAACACACTTACAAATCAAGATAATTTTCCTTTGTCCCCTACGAATTTAGATAGGAAACTCTCCCTACTGTTCAGAAACTGAACTGAACGCAATGTCATCAAGAATATATGCCAAGCAATCTGTTTAATAAAGAGCTAAAGCTGATTGACCCCTAACTGAAAAACTGAGGTCTTCCAAAGAAATACCAGTCATCAACTGCATCCCAGATGGGTGTCCTAAAAATGGGGCTCATGAAATCACCAGTGCCCAGTTTCCCAGTTGTTCCTTGCAGTCATTTTGCCAGCTAAGCAAGCAAGACGTGCTGGGTTCCATCCAGGCAAGCAGCTCCCATTGATCAAACACCCTCCCCCTTCCCTCTCACACACAAATTTTCATTTCTCCTACCTCGTATAAAGGCTAACAACAGAAGAGGCAAAAATCATCAATTTATTCAGGGACTCGTTTCAGAAATCCTAATCAAAAAGTGAACAGTGTACTTTCATCAGTTTTAATGTATAATTACATAGGCAAGACAAACTGCTGAATTTCTTGAAATACTGGGAGAAGCTGAATACTAAACTGGAAAGGATCTCTTCTGACACCAAGCCACAAATTCACCTTCCACACCATAATCTTCACCAGGAATCTGATGCACCTAAAGACAAGGTTGTTTGCTACTTCTACCATGAAGCTGCTACAAAGTTTATGCTCATGTTGGAAGCCTTTTCCTAATTTCCAGCCCAAATTAATTCACAGACTCTTAAAACTGATTTGTTCTCACACTGATGTAGCCTTCCCACATCCCATGGTGCTTACCAGTGTAAAACATTTATACACCTTTTCCAAAACTTGTGAGCTAAGCTAAACTGGTCTCTTTAGTCTCCTTTCATGTCAGTCAGTTTTGCACAGGTTCCAGGCACCTTTCTAAGGTAGAAATTCATTCCCCTTGGGAACAGGTGGCCAGCACACTCATAGTAGAGCAGCATCACCACTCTCCCTGGACATTTCAGATCTATGATCTTCAGGGTTTCACCTTTTAATGAACCTGACTCCAATTAATCTACACTTCTCATTTGAGAGCCACTTACCAAAGTCAGACCTTCAATTAGGCAGCCAGCTACTATTGTTAAACTTTGTTTGTTTCAATGCCATCATGCTTCTATTGATTTGTACTTAAATCCTTATCAAACGAATAAAAGGACTACGAAGAGATGGATCTCAAGACCAACTCTGAAAGACCTTCCCTACCAACCTATCTACTGCTGAACTGCTTCTCTTTGAGAAGAAACGCTGCATAGAGAGTTTGGATTTTTTTAATCTACCTTATAATTCCATCACTCTTCATCTTTTTCTGTAGTTGGCTTCTCCCAGACCTTGGGAAAAATCATAGTTAGACAAGGACAAAAGCTTTCACTCGAAAGGCCTTTGCTAGTCTCTTCCTCCATGAGGGAGGATTTCATAGTCTGAAAACTTGTTTAGAATTAGGCTTAATATTCCTGAGTTTTCTCCTCCCCCTGGCCTTGCAAAAATATTTACCACACATTATACTGCTATATAGACACTGCTCAAAGTCAGGCGAGGACAATGCAGCTGTCAGACAATAAACCTGCTAACGAAGCAACAAATTGACCAGTGCAACAGGTTTTACTACCCTTAATCAAACTCCATGATCAGCAACTGATTAATGACAAATATTGTGCCTACTACTGAAAACTCCCAGAGGATAAGAAACTACTAAGCTTGTAAGTCAATGCTTTACAATACTTCTGCTGATAAGAATGAATTTGGTTCCAACTACTTCTTCCAACAAATTGTGAAAGCAGGTTTTCCTGGCACAAAACTCCATTTACAGTGTCCTTTTATATTGTATTTCTAAACAGGACACTCATATTTAGTCAGGAGACAATCACAGTGGTTACATGAACAGATCACTGCCCTACTTCAGGCCTCAAAGGCATAACAGATACAGTAATTGGGAAGAACCACAGGAGAGGAAGAGCATTGTGAATCCAGTCAGGTTTACGAGCTTAGTAAGTGCCGGGAAAAAAAGCCAGTTGTACTCAAATAAACAAGGCATCTAGAATTACTCCAACATTTAAAAACAGGCAGGATAAAGCATTCATGAACTCCTGTATTTACTTGTATTTACTGTGCTGAATGTTGCATACAAAGAAAGAAGCGGCATTCTCTGAAGAAAATTAGTCTGGAATTGGCAAGGTAAAAACCCAAATTTAGCCCTGACATTTACTTTCTAGGCAATTACCTCTGCCTCTCTCATTTCCTCTACAAAATTGAGCTCATCTACACGCAGGTGAAATTTATAAGTCCAGTAGTTGTTGTTATTGCACTGCCCAGAGAACAGAATTAATTTCTGATCTCAAAGCTGGCCTCCAGGCCTCCACACATTTCTGCCCTGCATTTCAAAACTGATCTAAGTCCTGCCTGAGAAGGAGACATCAGGGCCAGTTTTCTGATGCAAACCTGTGACTAAAAGGGCTGCATACATGCAGTTCTGTACTGACACAGGAAGACACAGATTTCAACCTAAAGCAGAGCTGTCAGCTATCTGAAGCTTAAAGACAAGCAGAAAGATGGACAGTCCTACCTGTGAAGCCACAAAGGCTTGTTCTATGGAGAAAGCTTATATTCAGAGGGGTGACTCTTGCATGGTCATGTTGATTGGCACAAAAAACCCTTCTGTAGCTTCAAGCAGACAATTTTTACAACAGGCATATTCCCCACAAATTGATTTACAAGCGTAAAAGTGATACAGTGGTTTGAGCATGAAGAATACTGACAATCCATTTGAATTAACTCTAAAAAGACACTTAATAAAATAATTTCCATCACTGCATACTGACCAGCCAGTTGGAGACGTGCCTCTAACACAAAAACACAGGGAAAGACAAAGAGAGGGAGACCAGAGTCAATGTGTGGAGAACACTCTGTGTGCTCAGAGCCATGGCAAGCAAGCCCTTCCCTCTCCTTTTCCCATTCCTTTGGTGCTCCCTGCAGGGCAGCACACAGAGGACAGCCATCCTTACAGGCACTAGGTCAGATATGCTGCACACCACCTAGTCCTGTAAAATAAAAAGTGATCTGTTTCACTGAGCCCACTCCACCCAAGGGAACCGTGACCAAAGACAGAAACCTTGCTGGTAGAAAACATTGCCAGATGTATCCTTTAGTGCTGTAAGTTTACACCACCCTATCTTACACCTATAGATACCCTTTCCTGTGTTTCAGGAATCCAGGGAAGATATTTTCAAAAGCTTTGTCAATAAACCTGGCCACCTACGCACAAGGGGCATCAATGCTACTCTAGACAGCAGCAGGATGATCTGCTCATATTATTCTTTTTAATTAAAATGTACTCTCCACTTTCACCAAGTTTCAAAGGGAATACCTTCCAGCCTGTTGTTATCTATATCAAGGACAGACTGCTTTCCAATATAACTGCAAAATAGATTTTAAATATATGTACAGAACTATCCCTAAGTGTGTACAAGCTTAGTGTACTGACCACCTTGGGAATGGTGGTCCAAGAAAGTTTAGATTGTTGAGAAATACAGCACATAATACTGCCAAATTATTAAAAGTATAAAGCTAACTTTTCTTTGCTGACAGCTAGCCTGGGTAAGAACATACTCAATAAAGTAGTTGAAAAATTATGGGCAGAGCCAATACATTTGAAAAACAGGTAATATGTAAAAACATATTCCAATATGAATAAACAATTTAGTTGTATTAAGTAATTTATGCTATCTTACCCTTTCCTTTATTAAATATTTTTTTTAAATGTGTCATCCTGCCCAAAGTTCTTTGGAAATTATATTAAAACACTCAGTAGAATTTCACGAAAATGTTCCTGAACATGGGAAAGCCTAGCCTTCTTCAGCCAAGAATCAGAACAACCCCCTTGCTTGAAAATCCTAACTCTAGCCAGGAAACAGACACGGACTATCAACCAAAGAAAAGCAGTAGCAAAAAAACCCGCAGAGAGTTAATTAAACAGACACAATTTGTAACAGACCATCACTTAAAAATGCTACAGTCTGAAAAGAAAGTATGAAAATTATGGCCAAAAAAAAAAAAAAAAAAACCACAGATACTCTTATTCTAGTGATCTCTGAAGTTACAATTTTGCAGAGTCATGTATCAAACCAGAAGCAGCAAGCACAAGGCATTCGAAGTCACACCTCCTCAAACTCCGGAAGTACACACACACTCAACAGCAAAATCCTGAAGGGACGATAAAACAACAAAACAATCCTCTAAAATACAAGAAAGACACCTACTGTAAAATCCGAAGAGCAATTACAGAAAAATACCAGGACTTGAAACAGAAAAACACCTTTAACCTAGAAGCGTACTTCTGAATTTTGAACTGAGAACTTTTCCTCTAACCATTAAAATGATAAACTCCCAGGTAAACACAAAAACAATCCTTTTACCCACAACTGCTGTAGGATTAACCTGCACTGAAACACATATAGGAAGGAGGTTGTCAAGAGTACATTCATACTCCTTCACATTACAAGCACTAAAGTCAGTTTTTACCATTTCATTCAGCAATACTCTCTCATACATGCAGAACTGTAATAAAGTTAATTCTTCTGACACAGTAACATTAGCATCAAAAAATCGCCATAAATACATTTAACAACAAAGCATACACATACTAAGGACACACCAGAACACACAGAAGCTCAGGCTTCCACAGCTGAATGTTCTGCTGACACGGTGTTAAACAAGCTGGCTTTTCCTGGGTGTTCAAGGGCTGTGGTGGAACAGTGAAATGTGAAAGCCCATATTATGTGACACACAGACTGCAGCCAAAAGACTGCTGACATCCTGAATATTCCTTGCACTTCTCTGCATTTTGACAACCAGGTTTTTAGGTTAATAGCACAGGGGGAGCTGAAAACTAAACGGGACAGACTTACTTTTGGCTGGTGTTTTACTTTCAAAGTTAAGAATGTTTGCTGTAGATTTTTAAAAGCCTGCTTCATGTCTACATAATGATAACTACAACAGAAGTGCTACATTTAGAAGACTACAGCTGTCAGCACTGTCACCTCAGACAAGAGATGTGGCCACACAGGTCTGCATCAGTGTCAGACAGCACTTATTATTTGCTACTAACACAATGTTTAACATATTTACTTTCTCACAGACAGTCAACAGAAAGAAGCAGCAGCTTGTGCAGATAGATACACGCTTTCATTTACCCTGGTCCAGTGTGAACGCTCAAGCCTTGAGTGGCCTCACTTGGAACATCAGAAAGCCCACAATGGGTAAATTCGCCCCTCTGTGGAGCTCCATTGGTGCAACTCAAAACTAAAGGAAGAACAGCCAGGCCTGCAAAAATTTCTCCATTTGATAACAAGCCTTCTCCAATAACAGGGCCTGAGGCTAAATCTTTTCATCTTCTGTAGTCAGTCAGAATATCTGACAGTCCTCACCTAGTGCTTTGGCAAGCAAGATAGCTTCAAGTGTAGTTTTTACTCATTCAAAATACTCAGTTGGCCAATGTTTTAAAACACAACTAAACCAAAACCAGAGTCACACTACTGATGTGTGAAATTTGAAATTCAACTGTGTGATTTAACAGGAAAAAAAAAGGCCAGTTGCATATGCAAAAAGCTAATTAGCCTTGCTAATTAGTTATTAAGAAGTGCATCCTTCAAATTCTCACTGGAGGTTGCTTTTAAATATTCCTTACTATTGATGGCAGCTCTCAGTTACAAGCATTAGGTCTTGTCAGAATGCTACCTTGCACAGTAACATCAAGTCTCTCCAGATTAATCTGGTACTGAGATTAAGGGGAGAAATTGCCAGAAACAGAAAAGCAATTTCACAGAACGAGAACCCAACTTCAGAGCAACAGGCTTCCTGCGCCTATCACAACTCCATGATTTTTGGCCTTGTCATAGCATGGGGCAGAGCTCCAAGTAAACAAGCCTACCTCTGAGAAGCATACACATGGTCCAAAGACTAAAAGTAATGTTTCCTCAACTCCACGAAACACATTTCAAGGTGTTAGAAAATTAATCTAAGAAACCAGGGCTTAGCTAAAATTTGCATATTTCAAAAAATCTGACTGAGAACTGCCAAATGGATACTTGTGAGACACTCAACACCGTACATTTCAAAGCGTTTTCTGATTTTAAGATTTAGTTTGTAACTGAATGCTCAAAAGTGTTTCTTTACAAAGTTCTATGATTTTCAACAGTTCCAACGGTAATTTCTTCATCATTTTATAAAAAGTGTGCCAAAGAAATTTAAACACATTTTTCACCTCTATAGCTAATAAGAAGATCAAGTCTTTACCCTGCTCTTTTGAAAACAAAGTTTTCCTTACATTCTACCCTTATTTCCTCTGCCTTAACACCAACTCCTGGCCAAAATTTTAAGTATTATGCTCATGAGGAGCATTTTTATTTTGAGCTACTGTAGCAGCTACATTTATAAACAGAGGGTGCAGTCTCATTTCCCACAATCCAACTTGTAGTCATTGCATTCTGCTGTCTCATAAACTGGTGAGGGATTTGACTGGCAACATTCCTTCAGTCCTCTCCTTGAAAGTACTTCCCAGGACCTTACTGAATGCAGAGAGCAAAAGGCAAAAAAAAAGAAAAGAGAGGTTTTCTCAGTAACAGCAAAGACTTATGTTTTAAATATTTGGAGGTTTCTGACCAGTGCTTCTCCTAGGCATGTGCCATGTTCCTCGGTCACAATGGTAATCCAAATGAGCTCTTACTCCAAGTTTAGCTGTCATCCTTTATTTTTCTGAAGACAGGAGAGGGTAAACCAACAGATCTCATAAAAGCAGATACAGTGTTCCAAAGTTTCTAGAGCTTCACTGCCCACCTGTCACAGGAAAGGTTGCTGCAGAAAACACTCCAGCTGCCAGCCTCCCCAGATCTTTCAAACCAAGGCCACAAGTGTGTCTGGACTTGGCTATCAGAGCGACCATCCCTGCTCAGGCAAGTGACAAGGCAACTTCCAACCTTGCCAGCTCACTTAAGGCCCTTCCTCTCATCTCAGAACACTGCATTTCCCCGAGGATTTTCCAGCGGGCTCCCGTGTGCCAGAAGAAAACATTCACCTGGAAGCAAAACATGTCTCCTCCTCACTCGCAGCATCATCAGATGCACAAAAAGGCACCAGGGAGGGGGAATAAGGCTGCTGTGAACCCCACCATGCACCCCAACACTGGCTCCACCGAGGTCAGCAGAGTCTCTCCTGCACTCCCTCCCCTCCTAAGTGCAGACTGATTAATCACTGCAGCTCGCCCCGTGAGGCCAAACAATAAACGCAGCCCGCGCTCTCCCACCTCCACAGCACACACCTGCCCGAGCACACAGCGATGCACCTGGGAGCAAACCCCAGCCCCTCGCCAGCTCACGCCACTGCCCCGGCAGAAAAGCCCCACAACTCTCCCAAAGCTTCCCTTCTGGCGGGAATTCATGGAAGGATGGGAAGGACGACCACGATTTCCTTCTGCTGCACCCCCAGCCTCACCCGGGAGAGAAATGCTCTCGCATTATTCCCTCTCCCAGTACTCCCATTATAAACCAGCAGCAATCTGTGCTCCATTGACCGCTAACCCACGGCACCCCCGCTTCCCGAAAGGAAAACCCTTCGCTTCCTATAAGGCTCCTCTCCTCCCCAGGACTACGTGAGCTATTTATTCCCCCTCCCACCTCCCAGGCCATTTCCCCTTTCCACCTCCCGGGCTGTTTCCCGGGGTTATTCCCCTTTCCACCTCAGAGCTATTCCCCTTTCCATCTCCCGAGATATTCCCCCTCCCACCTCCGGGGCGTTCTCCTCAAAAACAAGGGGGAAAAGTCCTTCCGCCGGAGGTTTGGCCACGGCAGCCCCTTTCCATCGGCGATGGGAAGTCACTCTCACCCAGCAGCATCCCGAGGANGGCCGGGCACCGCATCACCTCCGCGGCCCCAACCCCTCACTGAAACTCCGGCCACCTCCATCAGAGGGCTCCGTCCCTCCCTTTCCCCCGGGCCGAGGGGACAGATCCCCGCATCCCTCTGCACGGCCGCGTCCCGGGGGTGGCGGGGGGGGATGGGGGGAAGGAGCCCGGGAATGGCCGCCCCGTCTCCTCGGGATCGATGTCGATGCGGAAGGTTTGCTGCTGCAGGGTCTTCAGCGTGATCTGCATGGCGGCGGGGGCGTGCCGCGCTCCGGCCGCCCTCGTCCCTTCCCCGGGAAGAGGTG
>VZRL01006197.1:115567-157742 GCA_013397895.1 Origma solitaria | reverse complement strand
GGCTCGGCGGGAGGGGCGCCGCGCATGCGCGGCCTGTGGCGCCCGGCACGGCGCAGGCGCGGGCGCGCCTGAGGGCGGGGAGAGCGGGAGGAGGGGCGCTGGGAGAGACGCAGAATTACAAACACGGGGAGGAGAGCGACGGCGGATCGATTGTGGGGGAATGAAGCCGGGCCGTCGCCGAGTTCTGTGACCGTGTCAGCGCCGCGTCAGCGAGGCCATGGCACTGAGTGCCGCGTCCGGTCGTGCCTTGAACACCTCCAACGGGCAGTGACTCCGCCGCCTCCCTGGGCGTCCCGTTCCAATGTCCACTCACCCTTTCTATGAAGAAATTCCTCCTGATGTCCAAACTAAACCTCTCCTGGCACAGCTTGTGGCCGTTTCGTCTCCTCCTGTCCCTTGTTCCCTGGGGGCAGAGCCTGACTCCCTCCATGGCTGGCCCCTCCTGTCAGGAGTTGTGCAGAGCCACAAGGTCCCCCCTGAGCCTCCTTTTCTCCCGCCTGAGCTCCTTTCCCTGCTCTCTCAACCACTTCCCATCAGATTTGTGCTCCAACCCTTTCCCCACCTCCATTCCCTTCTCTGGACTCGTTCCAGCCCTTCAATGTCCTTCTTGAAGTGAGTGGCACAGACATAGCGCTTGTAAGTTGTTGCACTCACTCAGGGGTTTATAGGGCTAAAGTTCTGCCATTGCTGGTTTCACAGAACCATAGCATATAAAGTGACATTAAAGACCATCTAGTCCCAACCCCCATGCCATGGGCAGGGACACCTCCCGCTAAACAAGGTTGCTTAAGGCTTTATCCAACTTGTCCTTGTACACCACCTGGCACCCACAACATCCTTGGGCAACCTGTGCCAGTGTCTCCCCACCCTCACAGTAAAGAATTTCTTCCTAATACCCAACCTAAATCTCCCCTCTTTCAGTTTGTACCCATCCCCCCTGTCCTATCACCACAGTTCCTTATGAAGTGTCCCTCTCTGGCTTCCCTGTAGGCTCCTTCAGACACTGGAACCTTCTCTTCTCGAGGCTGAGCAACGCCAGCTTTCTCAACCTGACTTCACAGGGAAGGTGCTCCAGTCTCCTGATTGACTTGGTGGCCTCCTCTGGGCTTGCTCCAACCGTTCCATGTCCTTCTTATATTGAGGAATTCACAGCTGGATGCAGCACTGCAGGTGAGGGTCTCACAGGAGGAAAAGAGATGTAGAATCACTTCCTTTGACCTGCTGCCCATGCTGCTTTGTATGCAACCCAGGATTCATTTGGCTTTCTGGGCTGTGAGCGCACACTGCTGGCTCATGGTGAGTTTAGTAGTGTGTAGTTTACTGTTTGAGTAGTTGATGTGTACTTTTGATGGGTTATTAACCTATGTTTGCCCTGGTGCTCCTTAGGCAGTAAAGGAGGAGCTGTGTTACGAATAAACTTTGAACTTGAGCCAGCTGTAAAAAGAGACCCTTGCCCCCACACCTCATAACCTCTTCCATCATCAGGTGTGGAATCTCCCAGGGCATTTTTGTAGTAACCAAGGCTGTCTTTCAGCAAAAGGGCAGGCCGATGTCAGGCTGACTTAACCGTATTGCAATTAAACTCCAAATTTCCTAGTATTGTGTAATGGCCGGGGAATTTCTAGTCTGCCACATTTTCAGCTTAATGCTTGTAATAAGAACCATCTTCTAACCCATTTTTAAAATGAGCTTGGCTTCCTAACCATTTTCTCCCAGCAGCACGACAGAGCAGGGGCCAGCAGACTGCAGTGCCAGGCAGAAGGAGTGTGGGAGATCCCTTTCCCTGCAGGAGTGAGAGAATGGGGATGTGTTACACGTACGCACAGGGCTGGAGGTGCTGCTTCTGCCAGTGTCCTCCTCCGGGTCTGACACACAGCTGCCAGACAGCCAGAGCCTCCTGCAGCTTTCGCAACTAAAAAGAAACCACTGACTGTTGCTCGTAGGAATCCAGCATTCTTGACAGTGCAGAATAACTTGCTTGCGTTGCAGGGNGTAAAAAAAAAAAAAAAAAAAAAGAGAGAGAGAGAGAAAATATCACTTGCTATTTTTTTGCTTGGTTGGTTACAGCTTAAAATATGCTGCTTGTTCACTTTCGCTATTGCCTGATACCAAATCTGAGTCCGTATTTTGAAGATAAAAGGGATTTTTTAAAAAACTTTTCATTCAGCAGTCCAGATATGTAAGTGCTGAGCTTCACATGCAAGTTAAAGTGCCTCATGCTGACGGGTTGTGTCAGTTTTACTACTCTTTCCTGCTCAGAATATGTGAAACTATTCATTCTGATTCTGTGTTTGCTGGTTAGAGTGTGAAGCGGTTCTGCCCAGGGCTGAGGGTTCATTTGCACTGTGGCTATTTAGTTCTGCTGTGAGGGCTTGTAGAAGTCCCAGAAGAACTGAGAGTCAACTCCAACAGCTAAAGATGACGTGTTTTTTTCTGACCATTTATTTCAATTTTGAAATAGAATGATGAAAAAAAAGCTGTGGGGTTTTTTTCCCCTCTGAGTGGTTCCGGAACTTATGACAACTCATTGTATGGGGAGTATAATAAATAAATAGATTCTTGGTATTGCCTCTGGCTCAGGCCATTCAGCTCCATAAAGCCTGGCAGTGCTTCATTTTCAGTTCTTTCTTGCAGTGGCAGAATTGAGGGCTGGAGTTTTTCCCCCAGAGTACTCTCATCATTTAGTTTCATAGTGCTTCTCCTTGACAGCCAGTGCTTGGTGGTTTTTTCATTCCATGTCTGAAGTATTTTGGGTAATCGCCCTGTGTTCAGACTGGAGCATCACAGCTAACTTCATTTACAACAGTTTATATGCTGACTCAGTGAGCATACAAACCTCTCCTATGCAAAGAGAAAAACTTGGACTGATTTGAGAGAGATGTGAAATGAAGTCCCAGACTTAGAAAGATGTTTTGGTGAAAAAAGGCATGCAATGATTACTTGTGGATTCCTGCTTCCAAGTGACTTGATCTCCTTGGTGCACTTAGTCCAGCTTTGTGCTGTCATGGCTTTGCCCTGTTCGGGTCTTTTTGGTTGTCTGTGGTTCCCCAGGAACTGCTCTTTACCCTTACCAGTTCACAGCTTAGAGCACACTCCTGGGTTCAAGGACCCTGATTGTTACAGAACCTGTTGTGTGTAACAGTATCAGTGTGCACAAATCTGCGTGCAGTCACCTCAGGTTATCTGTGTTTCACCTCTTCAGCAGCAAAAGAAGACCCTGTTGCATGATACTACAGTTTGTTTACTTACCCTTGGGAAAAGCTTCCATGGTTTTCAGTGTCAAACACTGAGGCAAATACTCAAGTCAGTGCTCTTGGTAAGACAGTTCAACCTCTGCATTAACATGCAGTAAGTACACACACCCTCTATGTTAGCTGGGTCATCCTGCTGCCTTAGATACCAATTAGGGCTGCCCATCATTATTATCATTGCCATAATTTTTACAAGTCCTACCCGGATTCTAGGACTGATGGCAGGTAAAGAATGTGAAAGTGACTCTCACCCCAAAGAACTGAGAATTTAGAGAAGAAAGGGGTGAAAATGGTGCTTGCAAGAAAGTAGCACATTCTGTTTCAGACCTTTTGAGATGGGTGCAGCCTTTTCAAAAACAAAAGAGCAGCGACAGAAATGGCCTGAACAAGGCCCTGAAGGTGTAAAAAGCAACTTGTTTTGGCTGTGTTGAGCTGGGAGGAGGTATGCAGAGGGCAATACTCCAGGTGGATGCTTGTCAGTCTGGATGACAGAGGTAATGAAAGGAAGAGGCAAAATTTTGAGCTTGTGGTGGTGGTTAGGGAGAGTTGTTGTAGGTAGATGTGTAGAAGATCTCCAGAAGGGCAACACAGCATGAGGAGCTTGGGATCACATGCTGGTAATGGAGAGGTGAGGGAAAATAGCACCGTGACTGACAGGCAGTAACATGACTTTACCTTCAATGAAAGGAAGCGTTTCACACTTATTTCACAATAAGTGACCTATCCCTGAAAAATGCTTCAAAACAGGCTTTTTCCACTGGCTGTTGACATGAAATGGACATGAATTCATGTGAGGTGTCCTAGGCTATGGTGTTTATTTGCCATTAGGGTGAGATTTTCCATTGAGTTGACTGGTCTCTGCTGTTCCACACATCTCTGTACAGATGCCCCACTGGCTTTCTCTGTATGATGTATTAGTTGAGAACACCAGTGCACATCACAGTGCATCATCACACATCAGTGCATGAAGGCTTCCATGAAGGCAAGCATGTCTCTGGAGCAGGCGAGCCTCTACGTAGATTCCAGTTTGCAGTAATTCATACAGTGTAAATTAATTCACCCTTTATCTAATTCTGCATGCACTCAGGAGCTTTTTTTGTCTCCTGTTGGCAGCATTGTTTCTTTTGGTACAGAAATAATTTGGAATTTTACTTGCATTATGAAACTGCTACCAAATTTCCTCAGTCATCCTCATTTTTTGCGCAGGACTAACACTGAAGAAGCTTCACACCGTTTGCCACAATAGTAAAGAGCAGCTGTGCAGGTTAATTAGCTAATTAGACAGGGAGGAATTAGGCAGTGACCATGGAGGCAGTGGTAACATGCAGCAAGGTACTTGTAACCACTTCAGCCACGACCAGCTGCAGGAAGAAGAGAGTCTGGATGTTGGTTTTCTTTGGATTTATCAGTAAACTCTCTTGTCTGCATGCTTTTTGGTTATCTTAAAAAAAATCTGAAAAAAAAAGAAAAAGTCATCAAAAGGGGCTGTATCCTTCAGACTTGGAGAAATCTCACTCTGAAGCAGTGGTACGGCCTTGGATGAGGGAAATCACTTGGGTGCATTTTCAGCAGCCCGCTCGGAAGCATGGAAATTCCTGTTACAGTTCCCAACAGCCCTTGGACACCATGGATGTTAGCACTGGAGTCTGCACAGAGGAACCTGCAGTTCAGTTTTGTCACACGCACTGATGAAAAGTTAGTATGAGATCAAAACGAAACCTAGTCTTTATTGATATAAAGGGACTAAAATTTCTTTTATGGGACCCCATTCTCAACGGTTCACACTTGAGGTCTTTTATTTTGAGAGTGATTGCTTTTCTGTTGTCAACTTTTTAGCCTGACTAGCGCTCGAACAGCTGCCAAGAATACTTGGAATTCACTATAAAATAACAGAGTGGCACATGCATTAGACTATCATCTTGACAGGCTTATATATTTATTATGCTAATTATGTGGGTGTAGTAATTGTGTTAGGAATATCTAGATATTTTCCATCAGTAAAATCAGTACCAAGTATGGGGAAACCCACAAAAGATTTCTCAGCTGACTCTAATCTGCAAATTTTCTTTAAACATATAATATATTTTCTCATTCAGTTGCAAAACCTTTAATTTATTTCCCCTATACAGAGATTTAGGAGCAGTAACTACAGTAAGTACATGACCTTCCTAATTTGCAATCATCGTTAGTTCATTTTATACCATTTATTAAGGAAGTAAGGGGCAAGGCATGGAGGGAGGAATCTCAGTCCAGGGAGTGGCTGCAAGGCATGCTGCCTCCCGGAGCTATTCCTGGAGGATTGCCGCTGACAGTCCAGCTTCACTACAGCAGCTGGAATCTAACCCCTTCATATATAATTTTGTTTGTTTGTTTATAGGCTCCCTTGCAGTCACATCAGTGTCACTTTGCTACTGCAGGAAATGAGGCTTGCCAAGAAAGGCCAACTGGGACTTGAGTACCAGGCTGCATAGTGCATCTCACCCCAAGCATTTCAAAGCAGGGGTCATCTTCCAGGTTTGTAACAGCCATGGCTAGTGACTCTGGAAACTTATCGCAGTAGTGTCAGTGCCCTGAACATACTATTGGTTGGCATTGGAATTAAACTCTCTAAATCCGTATGTGCAGAAACTACTTGTCAGCTAGGAGAGGCAGGTATTGAATTCTGCATGCTTCAAGAGAGTTTATCTGGAAATGAAAAAATCTTTATCCATGAAAAGTTTCCTAATTTAATCACTGGTTTCTCTGGAGTGCCAGACAGCTGAAAGGGAAGGGAATAAAAATGATTGGGATTTGACAAATGCCTCTGAAGACAGTTTTCTGATGTCTGTGTCTGTTAGCAGGAAGCGCTGCTGTGGCTCTTAGGGGGGTTTTGCAGTGTTTCAGAGTGCAGACACTTTGCCAACTATTCTAATATCTGGGCTTTGTTTGAGCTTCTGTCCTGTCTGTATCCCTGCCTGTCCTGTAAAAACAAGGACAAATACGAACCGGAAGCTGTATGTTGTCCTCCTGTAGTTCTGCAGAGCTGCTGTGGGAAGGCCAGACCTCTGAATATTCCAAAGCAAGGCAAATTAATGCATGAGCCATTGCAATGGCAAATAGTGCAGCCAGGGCAGCCCATTTCTATTGACAGTTGTCACAGGGTGAGTCTTCCCAGCTTCAGGACGGGACTGAGCAGTGGCAGAATGGATTGCTGAGTGCACTATAAAAAGCTTCTAGGAAAATGACATCAGGAATCGTCAGCAATTAATCTGGAACATTGATTCCAAGAATAATATTTATCTGAAAAATAGTGAATCAAATCCTACAGGTCTAACTCGGCCTATGAATAAATTAGATAACTAACTACTATGAATTAGATAACTAACTAACTAACTAACTACTATGAATAAATTAGATAAGTTTATTTTTGTATGAGTCATTAATCATATTGCAGTCATGACTGTGGTTATCTGAAAGTATTTTAATTTAATCAAAATGCAGTTAAAACTCATATAAACAAATTTGGCCTAAGTTGTACAGACACACACACAGACCAGTCTTTTCCAGTGTGGTGTGAGGAATTAAACACCAAAGCAGACATTTCTACAGAGACCTGACTATGGATTTTTGTATTACTTGATTTTGAACATGCACTTTCCAACACTTTGCTTTCTGTACTGACTGCCAGATCAAAGAGAACAATACGCTGTGCTCTGAAGCTTTTGTCACAGTGTTCATAGCTTGTACAGGCCATCTGCTGTGGAGTAATGTTGCTGCTACAGTACATCGCTTTCCTAGCATATGTAACATGACAGCTGGGGAGTGTGAGCCCTCTGGATTCAACAGGAATGCACTTGGATGTGTAGTTACTCTGTCTACATAAAGCCTTGTGTAAAACAATACCAACTCTTAGGTCACAGACCACAAAAGCATTGTGGAAGGTACAGATATGGGTAACTTCTATCCCAAATTTTTACTTGGAGTAGAAGAATGAAATCAAGAATTAATTCAGACCCTGATGCTCAGAGCTTTGTCCAGACAGACTTTGAAAACTTCCGAAGATCCCACAGCTTCCTCTGACTCTTGCTATAGTGCATAATTACTCACATCTTTTCCCCTTCTAACCGTATGCTGAACTTCTCCAGTTTCTGCTGATGTCACTGTCTCTTGCCCTTCCGTCCAGGATCCCAAATGAGGCCTGATGGCTGCTGAGCAGAGGGAATCACCCTCGCCCACCTCCCTGCACCCTGGATAGGAGAGAAAATAGGCACAAATCTCTGGGGGCCAACGAGATAGATCCCAGAGTCTTGAGGGAATTGGCTGATATTGCCAAGACATTCTCCATCATATTTGAAAAGTCAGGGCAAGTCCCTTGTTCCTGGAAAAAACAAAACATCACTTCTGTTTTTAAAACTGGGAGAAAGGAAGACACAGGGATCTACAGACCAGTGAGCTTCCCCTCTGTGCCTGGGGAGATCATGGAACACATCGTTAGGTGTTCCATGTTAGGGCACATGGAAGATGAGGAGGTGTTCTGAGATAGCCAGCACAGCTTCATTAAAGGAAAATTGTGCCTGCCAGTCTGATGATGTGACTGCATTTCTGTGATGGAGTGACTGCAACAGTCAGCAAGGAAAGACTGACCAATACCATCCACTTGGAGTTCTGAAAGGGCTTTGGAGAGGCATGGATTTGAAGGGTGTGTGATTCACTGGATGAGGGGCTGGCTGGGTGGACACAGCCAGAGTTGTGGTCAATGGCTCCATGTCCAGCTGGAGGCTAGTGACCAGTGGTGTCCCTCAGGGCTGTGTCCTGGGGCTGGGGCTCTTCACCACCTTCATCAGTGACATGGACAGGGAGATCAGGGCCACCCTCAGCAGGTTTGCAGGTTGACACCAAGCTGAGGGTGCAGTGACACCCCTGAAAGACAGAGCCATCCAGGGGTGCCTGGACAGGCTCGAGAAGGGGGCCCAGAGAACCCAGTGAAGTTCAACAATTCCCAGTGCAAGGTGCTGCACCTGGGACATGAGCACAGCCTGGGAGAAGAATTCACTGAGAGCAGCCCTGTGGAGAAGGACTTGGGGGTTCTTCTGGTGAATACGAAGGTGGACATGAGCCAGTGGTGTGTGCTGCAGCCCAGAAGGCCAGCTACACCCTGGGCTGCATCAAAAGCAATGGGGGCAACGTGTCAAGGGAAGTGACTCTTTCCCTCTACCCCACCTTCATAAGACCCTACCTGGAGTGCTGCATCCAGCTCTGGATTCCCCAGTACAGGAAAGATGTGGACCTCTTAAAGCGGGTCCGGAGGAGGCCACAAAGATGCTCAGAGACCTGGAGCCATTCTTCTAAGGACAGACAGGTTGAAAGAGTTGAGCTTGTTCAGCCTGGAGAAGTGAAGTGAAACCTTAGAGAACCTTCCAGTACCTAAAGAAGCTACAAGAATGCTGGAGAGAGACATTTTACAAGGGTATGTAGTGATAAAACAAGGGCTTTAAGCTGAAAGAGGGCAGATATTAGGAGGAAATTCTTAACTCAGAGGTAGTGAAACCCTGTGAGTTGTGGGTGCCCTGTACCTGGAAGTGTTCAAGGCCAGGCCATATGGGGCCCTGAACAACCTGATCTACTGGATGGTATCCCTGTTTTGGGGGATGGAGTGGGGGATGGAACTTGATTGTCTTTGAGGTCTCTTCCAGCCCAAACCTTTCTAAGATTCTATGAAAATCTCTGTCACCCCTTGTGGAAGGAATCAAGGGAGCCCAGAGGGCTGGCCAGAAGGGCTGAGATGTGTGGAAGGCCTGTGGGACTTTGCACTGCAGCCTCCCAGGGAGACACAAGGTGTTGCCCAATGAAGCCTCTAGCCTCACGTGCCTGGAGCTGTCTTCCCCAGTCAGAGTGGCCTCATGGAGGCCTGGGGATCACAGAATCATGAGGTGCACATAAAATCATCGGGGACCTCCCCCAGGCTCCACAGCCTTTCAAAAATGGCAGAGTTGCCTCACACTGTCATCAGCCGTCTCACTCAACACCATCAGACAAATCCCATTAGGGTCAATGGAATTGTATAAAGCAAGATTTTCTAGGAGACCCCTGAGTTGAATGCCTTCTTATCCTGGAATTCCTCTGCTTCTTCGTCCCTGCCTTTGGGTGGAAACACCTGGGAATAGTGTCAGTGGAAACTGAGAAGAAGAAGGCACCAAGTACCTCACTGCTGCCTGCATTTGCTGTCACTGTACCACTCAACCCATTTGTCAAGGAGGTGCATAATTTCCTTACCAGATTTACAACTTACATAGCAGCAGAAGCACTTCTTGAACCCTGGCTTAGCTTTGGTTTTCTTGATCACACCTCTGCACACCTCAGCAGTAATAATAATATAATCTCTGTAATAACCTCTCCTAACTCCCACCATGCTTATGTTAGTTCTTTTTGCATTGCTCTGCCATGAATTCTCTTTTTAGCCAAGCCAGCCTCCTAAAATATCTGTTGTGTTTTATCCTTGAGAATCAACATGGACTTTTCTTTTGAGCTCCTTTGGCCTTCAAACCCCATAAGAGCTGCCTCACACCTACCTCTTCCCTGAGTAAGCCACAGCTTTCTCTTGTGAGGTTCAGGGCTATTGGCCTTTCTACTCTTCACCCTGGCCCAGGATCTTGAATTGCCCTGTGTCTGGATCATTATAGTTATACCCTGACCCATTCTTCGTTATTTTTAAGTAGCACATCCAGAACAGCATCATCCCAGCTGGTCCATCTAACATCTCTATTATCCCTGACACCCTCCAGAAATCACCCTAATGTCCTTTTCCTTGCAGCAGGTGCAAGGAAGGATGAATTCCCCCTAGAGAACCAGATCAAGGGACCAGAAACTCAACCATGGCAGGAACACTGTGGTTCTGTGCCCACACACTGTGCTCTAGCTCAAATGTAGAATGCAGGAATATGAGACAGGGCCAGCAGATCAAATATGAGTCCCTATTTCCTAGAAATATTTTAAAACATAATAGAAGCAGGGATTTTGTTGTTGTTTTTCTGTTGTTGTTTGGTTCAGGGTATTTTAGTTCATATGACTCTCACAATTAATTACAATGAAATTCAGTTTCCCTCTCCTGAAACTGAATGTCTTCCTGTCCCCTGTATGTGACCAGTTTAAACCTGTTTGGTCTTGGACCAGCACAGTCACCCAGGTTTTCAGCATTAATTTATATTCAGGTACAGTAATTGTACTACTCTTCACTTACATTTCATGAGACTAAATATACCAAACTTCTGTAGTTTTGCCTTCTTTCTTACGAATATTTTAGTTGTCATTCTCTGCAATTATTCTAAATTTATTTAATCTTTCTTAAACTTGAGCTGGAGCCTACGCAGCATTTCACTAGTATGGCTTGTGTTTCTGGATTTTGCTGTGCACCTGCCCTGTGGAAGTACTCTACTTTCTCACAGCACTGTCTTCTTAGTGACATGTAGATACTTTAGAACACAGTTATACACTTTTGGAGGAGTTACCCTCTTTGAGGAGTTTTCAACTGCTAGTTTTGCAGAAATTCTGACTATTGTTGCCAAAGTGTTTGGAGTCTGTGCTGCTTTACATTTATATACCTTCTTCCAGTTTTCAGAGGTACATCTTTTTCCAGGTGGAGAGTGTCCGCAAACTTTGAGCTAATACACTAAGTTTCTGCAAGGTGTTTCCGTATTTTACAACACTGTCATTAAAGGAAATTCACAGTGAGTCCTTGAAGAATTTCTGAAAGATCTTACTCCTGAATTAAGATCCTCTCTCTGCACCTGCTCTTTCTACTCTTCCTGGAGTCAGCTTCTTACCTGCTGTATCTTGATGGCACTGATCCTGTTCATGCCAGTGCTGCTAATTATTTCTAAGATAACTTTGAGTTAAGTGGATAATGTTTCTTCTTTGCAAAGGGCATCAGCAGAACATCCAACATTTTTTTGATGGCTCTTGGTACTCAAGACTATTTTATGTTTTGGCTTTTATGTTTTGGATTGCTTCAGATGACTTGGGCTGAATGATAATGTGCCTACTCCCTAACACACAAGTGGATACACACACACACACACACACAAACACACACAAACACACACATATATCCCTGTTCTCTACTTCCCTTGTACATTGTCAGTGTCATTTTTTAGGAAGGCATTCATAGATATTTGCACACAACTGCCACAGCAAGTGTTTGAATTCTAATGGGGCAGCAGGCTCACTGGGAAGCACTGCCTTGCTTCATTAGGTGACTGAGAAGCGTGCTGGGTGCTATCTTTAAGAGAGATCTGCACAGATTTTTAGTCGGCTGCAGTACACATTCCAGTTGAGCACTACTTACAAGCCAAATTTCAAGGTTCAGCAAACAATTGAGCTAGGGCAGACGGAATAATTACAGAGTTGTGAAAGGCTGAAATGTAAAACAGAAGAACAGATTGTTCCCTCTACCTGTCAGCCTTGGTGGGGGAAAATGTTCGGCTTCTAGGTAGCTGCAGTCTCATAGCTCAGAGGGGCCTTCCCTCTCTCCCAAAGCCCAGAATGACACTCCAGTGTAAGAGATTGCATTGCACACTGCAATGTCACATCTTCAGTTAGTATATTGTGTGTTTCTGATACCCAGTTTATCACCAGGACTCGTGTAGCTGCTGCACACACCAGGTCCCTGAGAAATACCATGTCCAAGGGTGCTGTTACTGAACAGTCTGTCAAGTCCAGCTGGCCATCTCACATTTAGGGTTGGATTCCTACTGAACCTCTCAGGCAAAGCCTTTTCTAGTGCTAACTGAGCCAGGGATATGTCACCCTTAATTGAGATGCCCTTTCCCATTACAGCTCTTCTGTCATCTCCGTCTGCACTGTAGTGAGGGATTGCAGTACACAAGAGGGTACCGGGTTTGGCTCTGGTTTCCCATGGTTACCAGTGAAATCAAATATGAATAAAACAGAGGGCTGATTTCCTTTGGATTTGGTAGCATGTTTTCTTCTTCTTTACTCCCTACTGATCAAAATCTTTTCTTCTTTTCATCTTCTGCAGTTTCCAACTGCAAGTTTAAGAGGTGGTTCAGAGGAGTGGGTAGGATGCTTGACTGGGGGTAAAGAGGCCTGCCTGCTAATCCTGCCCAAAGTAAACGATCACCTAATGGTTTTGATTTTAGCTGTATGTGGCTCAATCCTCTCCCATCGGGAGGACTCTGCAAAGTGCAATGACTTGAAAATTAGCTTCACAATATTTTTTTTAATTAAAATGAAAGAGGAAATTAAATTACTGCCAGTGAGAACAAGAAGTAACACTCATTCACTAATTGTTTGTCAGAAAACAGGTTCAGTGAAGGGGAAAATCAAATTTGATCAGTATTGCTGGGTTTGTCTTCATACTTTCTTGGCTAGACAGTGTTTTCTGAGATCAAGGACAGGACCAAACAGCAGCAATTCTGTTTCAGGATTTATGCAGAGTTCACTTGCACGTTAGGTTACAAATATTGGTAGTTACAGTGACGCTTGATTTCTGCAACAATTATTACATACAAATAAGATTATTAGAAGTGCAAGAGGTCTGAAAGGGATCATTTGCTTGAGCTAAGAACTTTAAAACCTAAGCATAAATTTATTCAAGTTGAGCCTAAAGGGCAAGAATCAGGTCAGGCAAAGCAGGCAGATTTTAACCAAGCTTTGTTAAGACCCAATGGAGAGATTGTGATGTCCAGGTGGCACTGAGGAGAGAAATTAAAGGAGTTATCAGGAGTTATAAATTAGTCTTTCTCCTGATCACTGCTGTTGCATGGCTGCTGTAAGAGAAAAGACTGAAAGGACTCTGCTTCCATAGATGTGTACACTTACAAAAAGGAGCAGAAGAGAAGTAATGGGGAAAACAGAAAAAAGCCGGCAGTGGAGCAATACTAGTGGATGTTCAATAGCACTTCACATTGAGGGGCAGAAGACTCAAATTGCCACAACCCTCAGCAGTGTGCTGCTTCTTATAGGAGACAGGGCTTTCATGTTTCCAGCTGAAGCACCTGAGACAGGCATCACGTGTGAATTACAGGCTTTCCCATGTACACATGCCACCCAATGCACTCAAGATGCAGCAAACCACTTCTTCCTGCTGAGAACAGGACAGAGCACATGTCCTGTGCATGAAAAACCCAAGGGATTTTAGCCTCAGCTATTCAGCACAGCAGCCATGCACGATTGCTGCAGCTGGTTGCCATGGTTCAAGCAACTCTGGAATCTCATCAGAGATTTCTAGCGTTGCAGAAGACACTCTTAATATCCTGCTGGAGCAAAAAGACAGGGCAAAGGACCCTCCAAAAGAGCAGAAAGCTCTGCAGCCGAGACTGCAGTGGAGATTAATTGTCTTAGCTAGAAGACTCATGTCTGCATTCCGCAAGGAAAGGAATTATAAATGCCAATGTTGTTCACCCCTAGAGTAAGAATTTAATTGTAATATGATAAGTGCTGTTTTTTCCAATATACCCATATTGATGGTATTGGGGTTAGGAAAAGTAGTTAGCTCATGCCTCAACATGTATTTCTCAGATATCTGATTGCTGCTTTAGGTAGAAGAACTCCAAATCTTACTGCTCACTTATTGCACTGCCTCATTTTTCTCTGCCAAGTGATGTTGCCATTTGCTCTCTGAAGTGGGAGTGTTGCAGAAAGCTTACTGTTTTATGAGCATTACAGAATTTGTCAGTGTGAAAGTCCAAATTCACACAGCAGAAATCTGGAGTCCAGTAAAATCGACTAGAAATCTCACTTTTGTGGGCCTTCAAAGGACATAAAGTCCTTTGGAATCTTTTATGTTTGGAGTTTTATTTGTCAGTCTTCTGTGGTTTACAACTAAGATGTAAATCTTAGGCGATCTGTACTTGCAATTTGGTTCTAGCTTCTTCTCATGTCTCTCATCTTTGAAGTGTAAGCACTCTTGTTTAAAGGTACACTCCTGTTGCTGGAGAAACTTTTTAAGAGCTGTGAAGTTGGTGCCCACTTCCCTCTTTCTTGAAATAGTTATTCCCCCTTTGCATGGAATCAAGGTGTCAGTTTACTGGTTTACATCCTTCTTTTACTCCTCTTCTTTTTTCTTTCCTTGAAGACCTGCCCTGTCCCAAGAATTTTAGTTTTGATTGTTGGGTTTTTTTCTAATTCTGCTGTCACTTAGGAACACGCAGTTGCAGTGCAGCCCCCGCTCGGTATTCCATGCGGGAATGGAAAAGTGCTGCGTGGATGTGTTGGGATCACTGCACTCTTTTTACCCAGCCAGCAGATGGCATCGAAGCTCCAGAAACGTCTGCCCGGCACTGCTCTGCCGGACCCCAATCAGGTTCTTTTTGTCTTCCATATCTTGGTGCAAACAGGATTATTTTAGTAGGCTTCCATTTAGCCTGCTGTTAACTTTAAAGAAAAGAAAACAACTTATGATAGTAGTATATGTACACGTTTTTAAAAGCTGATGATCTTTCTCCTGAAGCTTAACATCCTGGGATTTTTAGTTTTCTCCTTCAGGGTACTTAGAGGAAATTTAGGAATTTCTCTTATAATGCTTTTAAGTAAGAATTAATTTTATTTCTCATTTTAAGTCTGATTTCTCAAGTTCATTTTTTTTTACTAGTATCTGTACTCCAGATATATCCAGAACTTCAGCTATTATGAATGCTGACATGACTAAAACAGCAAATATTAATCAAATGTGTTGAAGTAATATTATTTCTAAATCATATTGCTTCCTGATGTTAGATTTCACAGTTTATGTATACCATTCAATAACTTACGAATACTCAGTGCAAAACTGCTGCTTATGTGTCTTAAGAAAACTAATACAAAAGCCCATTGTGAATATGTAAGAGCTAATAAATTCTGTTGCAAAGTTGAGTATGATTTCTGTACTTTGTTAGAGAAAGAAATTTGGAATTATCAGTTCAGTTCTGTCGAAAAGTAAAATATAACCCATTTGCTCTTTCATTTCCAGGACGGCAAAAGCAGCTGACTGACTGTATCTAATCCCACACACACTAGTCTTCATAGAAAGTGTCTTGTGCCAGTTTCTTTCCTGGGAAACACTTTTCATAGGTGCAAAGAGAACAAGAAAAAGTATTAAACTACTAGTTTTTTTCCCTGTTCTTCTCTTTAACAAAACCATTTTAACACTGCCAACTACAGGAATATTAAATTACACATGAGGGAGGAGTCCAAATAATTCTTTTAGTTCAATGGAAGTCATGTTTGGTAGAAGATTTTTCTTCAGAAATCAAAAAAATAGTCCTTTAGGAAAAGAAATATAATATATTGATCCATTTGTATGATTAAAGTATTTACAGATGAAATTATTATAGCTCATCCTTCATCTCTGCTAATTAAACAAGTCTACCTCTGGTACTCAAATATCTTTTTCTATCACTCTGATATGAACAATAATATAGATAATAGAAGTTTAAAAAGTGAAGTCCGTTTGGCCTTAAATAAGATAGCAGGCTAATATTTTCTGGCAATGGGATTTCTCCTGACTTTCGCAACCATGGATTGCTCAAGCTGTGCCTAGATATTGGACAAGTAAATTTTGTCTGTGCCCAGTTTATCCATTATAAATTCAGTTACTGATATTGGCAAAACATCAGTATCTGGATCAACAACTTTTTATATCCCTCAGTGGCACAGATTTTGTGATAAATGAATTTGTTAAGGATTTCTTGAAGTGCTATTTAGATTTTGGGCAGTCGTTATATGGCACATTCAAGTGTCTTCCTGTGTGTTTGTTCTATAATTAAAAATAATATCTCATATTAATTCTAATTCTATTATTAGTGACTCTGCTGTTACAAACTATTCTAATTCTCTATTCTTAATTCTGTTTCACTGAGATTATCCATGCTGGTTAACAGTAGATTTTTTCAGATATGTCATATGACAGAATTTATCACATTCTTAGTAAATATGTAGTATTTACTAAGTATCACATTCTTAGTAATATGTTGGTTGTTAATAATACTAATTTAATGCATATCTGCATGGTTGCATACTTGCATAACATTCCCAAGAAGACTAATAATACTCCTTCTTGAAAGATGCTTCAAAGTATTTAATTTTATTTTATTATTCACTTAACAGACGTAATACTCTAGTTGACACTGCACCACTGAGTTAAACAAAAGTAGCAACTGTAGAAAATTTAATGGGAAATGCTGCTTGTTAAATATTGAGTAAGTACTGAGAATTGCTGGTTTAAGTGGTCATGTGGCTGACTCAATAGAAGCCAAAGTTTGTTCTCAGAATAAAATGCAGGTCTGAAAAAGAAGGAATGGCAGGTGGGGGGGATCTGTCTGAACCAGGTTTTGATTCAGGCTGCTGGGCAAGGTCTCACTACTTGCACTCACTGCCAGTGGCCACTGTGAAACTTTAGAGCTCCAAGTGCTGTGTGCCCCTGACTGGGCAGCTCCTCACCCTCCCACACACTGCTTTTCTAGGACATGGGTTTCACCAGCCGCAGTCAGAGTGCTCCATCTGAGCCCTCAGTGCTGCTGCAATACAAATAACAAAGATTGGCTATTGTTCCAGCAGAATTCTTGCTCCGATGGATCTCCTCAAGAGGTTGGATTTTTTAGGAAAGGGAGGGTGGTAATACCCAGATTGCCTGTTCTGCTGGCAGGAGAACAAATTGAGTTTGTGAGCACATTTTACCTGCAGGCTCTTTCTCTGCCATCATCAAAGCCAGTGACACAGTAGGGAGGGTCAAACAGAGGTAAGGCTCACTTGTACTGGTGTCCTCAGCTTCTTTCTTTGTCATGGGGGCAGTGCAGCAGGACTGTAACTCTGCTTAGGAGGCAAGGTCCAGTCAGCTTTCACTGTCTCTGTGCCCACTGTACAGAGTAAATGACAATTAAAAGGCTTTCTCTGTTCCTTCAGCAGGTAGCTTTGGTTCATAGTTCTATTCCTCCCTAATTGTCTGTGAAAAGGATCTTTTTTTCCTGCATGGTTTGAAGCCTTGAGTGTTCACCTGCAGCCATAAATTTGTGTTAGGCCTGTCTTAGGTATGAATGATCAGCTCTCAGAAGCAGCTCTCTAATTCCTTGTTTCTCAGCCTGAACTTATTACAGAAATGATGTACAGACTCACAGCAAATCCTGTGCAGGCAGGACAGGCTCTCCTCTCATGCTTTTTTGCAAGAAAACCACCCCTTTGCCAGAAGAAGCTTCATCTGATTATCAGCAGCTCACTAAAATGGCACATGAAAGCTGCTGTCCATCCTCCAACTAACCCAGTATTTGCTGGGAAAACAATACAGTTCTGCACAAGCCACTGAGCTTTCCTTGCCACTTGGAGGGCAAAGCAGCTAAGGAATATTGAAATATTTTCAGCTTCAAGGCACGAAAGTGGCCTACACCCTTCATCAGAAAAGGGAACAGTCATTACAAGAAAATATCCTGGTTAAGCAGTGAGCTGCTGAAGGAGCTCCACTGCAAAAAAGAGATATGAGAGAGATGGAAAAGGTGAGAACCCCACAAAGAAATATAGAAATAGTGCTCCTGCATGCAAAATGTAGTTAAGAAAGTGAAAATTCAGCCAGAGCTCAAATTGGCAAATTATGTCAAACATAGCAAAAAAAAAAAAAAAGGCTGTTATTGCTATGTTAGAGAGTGGAAACACAAGGAAGCTGCAGGTGTGCTGCTGAATGGGGATGGAAGGTTAATTAAAAATGCCCACAGAAAAGACAGAAGTACTCAGTGCCCTCTTCACATCCATCATCATGGGTGAGATCACCCCCAGGTCTCTACACTGAGAAGAAATGACAAACAAATGTGCAACTACCCGTAGCGGAGGAAAGTTCATTTAAGGACCATCTCCACAAATTGGACATCTATAGATACCTTCCCCAGTTTCAGGGAGAAAAAAAATCACTGTGAAAGTAATTAGCCACAGGAGCCAGGAAAGTGGTGGACTTTTCTTGATGAAAGTATTCAAGACGCTGTGCAACAGAGAATGGAGAATCTAATCTAACGCACTGCTTTCCATGGAAGTTTGAAGTCCCCTTCATATCAAACCCTTTTGTGTAATTTTTATGATCATCTCTTGTTTGTGCAGAAGAATTACAATGAATGAAAAACAAGGAGTCTGTTTACAAACCTGTTGTACATTTCTCATGATGACTTTTAGAAACATTTGTACATAGCTCATCCCTTCAGCTTAAACTTTATTTCCTTTTTTCTTGCATCTCTGCCAGTCCTGTTCCCCTGCACTACAGATCACAGAAGTTGCTGCAGAGAGAGAGATTTTATTCCCCAAAGCACTGAAATTTTTATTCTAAATTCTTTTGCTCATAATGTTCGAACTTTGGCTTCTGGCATTTGCTCTTGCCTTCTGTTTAACGGTCAGTGGGAAAACACTTTTTCTTAGTGATAAAATTTTGTTGTAATTTCTGGTATTTGCAGCTATTCACCAGGTTATGCCTCACAGAGCAAGATGTGATAACTTCTTCACAGCTCCCACTTGAATAATTTCTACTTTGTTGCTCTGTTGTCTTGTACACCGCTCTCTGCCTTTTGTAAAGCCTTTGTGCTACCACATAGAAAGGAGGCATGCTTTTGTACCTCCATTCCAGGAAATTCTGTCTTCAAAACTATCCCTCAAACATTTTGGCAAGTCTCCTGATTTTTGAGGTCTTAGTGAGGAACATCTGAATTTCCACCCTGCACCAGAACAACATCCAACTATGTTTTTCCAGGAGTGAATAATGTTTAATTCCCTAAGGTGTCCTGGAGCCTCTTCGGGCCTCACCAGACAGCAGTGGTGTGGTTACCTTCTGAAGAGGAAAAAGCTGTGCTGTCAGTAACCTGCAAATACTCACTCAGATTCTATCTTTTGAATTCCAATGGGTTGAGTCAACATCGCTGCGATTTCAGGCTCTGTCTCTTGGATGGCCACAGACTTTGTGGCTGGGATTTCACAAGCCAGCCTCCAGCACTGGTGCTGACACCCAGCGTGCTCCAGCAAAATCCTTCCCCAAGCTGCAAGTCCAAGAGTTCTCTCAGCTTGCCACATGGTTTTCCCAGGAGATGTATGATTTCCAGAAAGCCTAATTACTTTTTGGCTGATGCAAGACATACAGAGAGGAGAAAAATACCTTCCAAAAAAAAGGGCAAAGTGTACACATTAGCCTACCTCTGTGCCCCTGTGGCCAAGCTACCCTGAGGTTTAGATTAGAGGCTTTTAAGGAACCTACCCCTCTTTCTCTCCCCTTTTTTCCTCCTGAAAGTGGTCTTTTCCTCTCTTTCCAGCAGCTGTTTTTTTGCTCCCAGTCTTTCCTCATTTTTTGACATGACTGAGGAGAGAACACTTCCTGGATTGTCATTAGTCTCCTTGTCAGGAGCCTCACAGATCAGGCCTGTCAGATGTTCAAAATCTATCACCACCTCATCCACAGCTTACTTGTTACCCTGCCGAGTTTCAGATTGGAATAATTAGTTTGCCTTGAGCCATTGCCAATTATTTTGCTGCTGTATGATTAAATGGACTGTAACTGAATAGCTGGTCACCAGGATTTAATGACCCTCCATTGTTATATCTAGCCAAGTTAAAGGTTTTTTTTTTTTTATTTTTTATTTCTGTCATCTCCCAGAGGACTTCAGCTGAATCTGAAGGCAAAAGGTCACAGGCATGCACACAATGAGAACAGAATTTTCAATGTGATATAGAATAACATAGAGGGTCCCTAATATCAAACAGAGTTTATAAGCAGGGTGGTTAACAGGTTGTTTTGCATGCACACAGAGACAGACACAAACAAGACAAGTACAAAATGGACTTTTTGATAAGAACTATATCTTCTTTCCTAATTAAGAAAGCTCTCTTATTTAGTATGCAACCCAGCTGTATTGAAGCATAATCTTAAGTGTATAGTTACGTGCTCAAGAAAATGGATTTTTCATCTATGACTAAGATTCTTAAAATAAATTAGTTTTTGTTTCCCCAAATCCATCTTCCAGGACTTAGACATTTGTTCTCTAGTTGTAAGTTGCCACGTCACTAAAAAAAAAAAAAAAAAAGGCATAGTCTGTTTTTAATATGCCTATGCCAAGTTTTGATTAATATTTTGTAACTCAGCTGTTGAAACTCTCAATGTTGTAAAATGAAAGAAGCTTGTTTGAGTCTTGGACTGAAACATAATGGGCAATTAATTTGCAGTCTGGACCAGCACATTTGAGCACATCAGCAAAAAGATGTCAATGGTTCTGTGTCTTGCTCAGAAAAGAAATCATGATGTCCCTGTAGTACAATCTGTTAAGCAAATGTGGGTTTGTGGATGATCAGCAACAGCACTGATGTGATTTCTGCAGTTGGATGTGGATGTGTGGATCTGATCTATTAATTCGATGTGCATGCAAAACAGTGCCTCCTACATCCCTTGATGTTACAAACAGCCTCGCAATGATTTGTCAAACCAACGTCCTCTTGATGAGAAATCTGAATCATTGAAGGCCTTCTATGTTCAGATCAATGAAGAAAAGGATACTGCCATTCATTCACATTCTCCTGACAACTGCAATACGTAGGCGCTGCCCCAAATGCAATAGCATTTTCTTTGTCCTGGAATGTTCCTGCTGCTCAGCACCACCAGCACCACCCCAGGCAGCAGGCTTGCAGCTGTGCATCCCCAGGAGACCTTTGGCTGCCTTTCCCCACTGAACACCTCTTCTTCAGCTCCTCTTTTCCAGGCAGGACAAAATGCTGAGTGCCTCTCTGACCTGGACAAGGCCAGCTGGCACACTCTGGTGGCACAGACTGGGTCAGCGAGAGAGGAGGCCACTTCTTCCTATCTGGCCAGTGATCCTTACAGCCCTGGAGGAGAAGCTGCCACCTCTGCCTGGGCTGTATCCCATCTAACCACAGGAAAGTAGTCCCTGACCATAAGAAGCAGTGAGAGAGCCTTTGGGTGCAAGTTAGGGGCTGTAAGTGGGGTGCATTCCTGGACAGCAGCAGGCAGGGATCCTTAGGAGTGGGGGGTGTTTAGCCATAGAAATGCTGGGTCTTTGAATTCATAATAATATTCTGGTTGCCTGGAGATTTGGGACAGGTTGGAGGAAGAGGCAGGGACAGGCAGGAAATGCAGGAGGAGCAGCCTGTCCCAGCCACTGTCTGAGCTGGTCTTGCCAAAAACTGGGGCTGCAGCAAAATCCAGCCCCAGGAACCCACCAGGAACAGATTTCTCAGCGTGTATTCATGATGGCTACACTGTGAAAGTCCTGGACCAGCGAGGTAAGCCCAAGACATACATTTTCAGATCACTACTGATTTTTGTTAGTTCATAAGTAAGTTTGACAGGATTGTTTCTGGGCTTCAGGTTTTTATCAAAGTTTCAGCATAAAATGCTAGGAAGAAAAAGAATGTCCATTAAAAATAACTCCTCATAGTCAAAGCATAGATATTAAGAAAACCCTGAATTTAACCGATGTTCAATCCCACTGCTGTTAAAGAGAAGAAAGGTATATAAGGGAGCATTGAAATAAGATACAATAAGTGCATTTACAAACAAGTTATGCAATGAGCAAAAGAAACCCCTGTTCCTAATGTGTTTGTCTGAATGGAAGCTCCAATATCCAGTGGGATAAGGTTGTGCAGCTGGAGAGGTACTATCACTGTTTCTGTCTTCACTATCAACCCACAGATTTTTCACAGATTTTCACACATCTTATGGAAAAACTGTTGCCACGTTTGAATGAAATTTACAAGCATTTTGGAGGTCATACAGACTGTTTTCACAGAAGGTAAATCCTTACTAGACCTTAACTAACCTTAAGCAAGTCCACTACACCTGCAGATATTGCTGTGTATGAGCACTAATTAATTTTTGCCAATTAAAATTAGAGTAATTTTATAGATGCAGGTACAGCTATCTCTCGATTTAATGTAATCACTGGGTAAGCCTGGGTGGAAATCAGAAACCCTTGTTTTGCATCTTCAGAAGTTGATTGTGTGCACATCCATCTGTGCAAAAGAAATATGATTCTCTCTTGCAGACAGCAGATAAATATCATGTCAGCTCTCCTCCGCTGCTGAATCCCTGGATGATCCTGTTATCTTTCCTTTATTGTTATTCTCACTGGCAGCAGGAGCCCTTCAGCAGTCCTTACTCTGGGCCCGAAGTGGGAGGTGGGGTGTGAGGCACTCAGCCACAGCACCCCCAGGCATATCCTCATCTCCGTTTCACGAGGGACCAGCACTGGGAACCTGAGCACAACACTTCGTTTGTGGTCTGCTGGCTTCTTCTCCACATTTTTTGTTTCTCTTGTCTATTCAGCCTGTAATCTTTTCAAAGGCTGGGACTGTCTCTGACTGTCTAGACACACAGGACCTATTACAATGGGACATTGATTTCTGATGGGGTCTCCATCTGCTTGCTGTATTGCAAATGATTACTGCTAACTTTAAAGGAGCTACATTTCAGCATCAGGGTTCAGCAATAATAAGGACATTTGGACTTTACTGCAAAGATAAATAATGCCTCTACTAATGTGCTAATGAACAGAGGAATAATCTATTTCAAAATCACAGAAGTTTGTAGGTTAAAGGTGGATTATGTGGTTTTCATGCTTGGCCAATGATGTATGCTCTTGCTTTCTTTCTCTTCTATCTGCTGAAGCCAACTGAAAGGTCTGACAAGTTGCTTAGTTTTCCTGTGCAGTATCTATAATATATACTGCTTTTTCTTAGCACTTTTTGTTGTTGTTACCACTGCAGCCTCTGAATGTCTCAAAACAGCTCAAGCATTTATTTGTAATACATAAATATTATTGTATCCTTTTTACAGAGCGAAATATAAAGGCATGAAGTGATACACAGATGTGTAAAAATTATCTTCCAAGGAAGAAAAATCCAGATGCCCTGTCTAATGCTTTAATCATGGGTCTAGCCTTTCTACAGTACAGTATTTTATTGGAAAGCCTCAAGGAAATCTCTCCTTGACACATGAAAAATAAGAAGTGTGATTCCTGCCAAGATTTTTTTTTTTGAGTTGACAAAACCATTGCCATGTCAAAACAGTTCTCAGAATTGCATCTTTTGTCTGATTTTCACATCCTTTTCCTCTGCTTATGTAGGCAAGCGAGAAGATTCTGGGAAGCTGCAGCTTCCTTTAGAAATATTCCCTTCTTCCCCAACTATGTGACCACCTAACAGAGCAAAGGGGAGTCACAGGACAGTGAGGATGTTTGGTACGATGTGGATGGGTAGCAAGACATCCCTCCGTCCCTTTATAGGATAACAGCTGCAACACCGTCGCAGGCTCCGAGAAGACAGAAATAATGTGTTTGAGGCCAATTGTTCGGCCTTGGCAAGCGACCCTGGAGAGTCAGTGTTGGCAGCTATTGATACCAAGAGCAACGGTCTCTTCCTGCTTTTGTAAGAGCACACTTTGGATTACCCAGGGTGCTCTGCAATGCTGCTTTTGAAACATGCCCAGCTCACCAGGCATCCCAACCTAGTGGAAAAAAACAAACAAACAAACAAACAAACAACAACAACAACAAAAGAAACCAGCAAAGGCTGCTATGCATTTGAATAGACAGCAGCCAATTTGCCAGTACAACAATTCTGCATTGAGCTGATTCCTAGATATGAATATCCCTCTCAGGGAGAGCTTCCCAAATGAGGGAAATCCAGAAGCTGGCTTTTGAGAGTGAAATTCCCTGGGAATTCAGCATACGGCTTTGCCTGGCAGTGTTCCCACCAAAGAATCAACAAAAAGCAACTGGCTCTAATCCTTCTCCTTATGTATTTTGGCAGCTTTCTTCCATTTAAAAGGAAAATAAAAATAAAAGTCCATCTTGCTCCCACATTGGAAGAAGTCCAAGATACACACATTGGGAGTACAGGAACTGGCATTTAAGGTCCTCCTCACACTTTCTATGCTGGGTCTTTGATCACACAGAAAAAGGCAGTTTATTTTTACCTTTTATGGTCTTAAAACAAAAAGTTGCTCTTGGAAGCTGTCTGCAGTACAATTTGGTGTTCAGCTTTCCTGATAAAACTGTTCTAAATAGTACCATAAAACAACAAACACCCCAATAATCCTGGTTAGGATTCCTTATGTCTTTTCTGAACTGTGAATTTTGTGACGATTAAAATCAATGTGAGATCAAAACTGGTCCTTTCTTCTTTTTATTGTTTCGTCATTTGTATGACCATTCAACAGTCTAAGATTTAAAAAAAAACAAAAAAAACCTGTTTGGGAGTTCAAGACTGCACCAAGACACAAACACTCATGCTTTTCGTGTCATAAGCCTTCAAGCTTTTTAGATAAGATGAGGTCTGAGATAAAGCTGTGGGGAAGATACAGTGTGAGATGATGGCAAAAAGCCATTTGTGTCAGTTCTGCTGCCCTACAGACATGCTGTCCTCAGACAGACATATCAGAAAGTCTGATCCAGGATTTTTATAAACTCTGCTGCTGCATCCAGGTCTGCTCTAAGTGATGTGTTTTCTCTGTCAAGCATTTAGTCATGCAGAGTATTAGCTCCTACTATTTGTAGAGAGGTTCTGTTCACTACGACACTTTGACCTTTATATGGGAACAAAAACAAGACATTGCAGTTGTCCAAGTGATTTATAGTAAAGATATTATGAATTGGCATTTAAAATAGGTATTGTTCTCATGTAGCAAGCATTAGGCCTTGTATTTCATCAGATAACATATCTTAATTTGGCTGTTAGGGAAAAGTCATATCTTACGTGTATGAAATACTCTTGTTTATGCCAAGAATGGTTTCAGAAACAGTTTGGAGAGGGCAGAATTCCCAAAATGGAAAGAAAAAACTATCTGCTTTTACTCAAACAGACCAAGGAGGGCAAAGATGGTCACCTTGAAAGGACAGATCGTCAGATGTTGTGATGTCCCAGAATCAGTGGAAAATCTGATTTACACCTACAGAGTGCCTAGCAAGTGTTGAATTTGACAGCTCTGGAATTTAATAAATTCTGATTAAAAACACTGAAGAGAAAGGTGTGCACTACTAGGTTATTAGACAAGAATCAGCAGAACAAAATTCAGTGTTCCTTTTAAATGAAAATTGACAGCATACGAGGCCTGAGATCTTGTCTAGCAGATTTTTGTACTCAGACAGGAAAAACTAAATGGGATAGATAAACCTTGGTAATTTCTGCCGTCATCTCTGACTGGGTTGTGATGGTTTTCCATGCTGGTGCATCTTCACCAACGGAGAAAATTCATCACGTAGCTCATAAGACCAAAGAGGCTCACATTTTGACGTGTTGCTATGTTGTTGTTGTTAGGGACATAATTTTTTTGGGGATGAATTACATCTGGGCAGGTGTGACAAAAAAAAGGCTGTAACTGGTAGAGGTAAATTACAACACAATGACAAAGGCAGTCTGTAGGGTACAGCAGAGGCCTCAGTTCATGCCTCCACATACCCTGGCTGACAGCAGCATTTCACACCTCTCATGGAGATCTCACCATGTGATAATTTTGCTGTTTCGTTTTCCTGATCACAGAAGCTGCTGTGTGTGCTGAGAGTTGCAAGCAGTGCCGACTGCTCTGTGGGCTGCCTGCATTGCAGAGTACATCATAATAACAAGTCTAACCTCAGCAACAAAACAGAAAACAAGGGAAAACAAAAAACAAGGGGCCCTGCCACCTGGAATTCTTGAAAGCATCCTTAATTTGCACCGTGTGTACAGGTTTCCTTTGTAGTGTCCTCTTCCTCAGCAGAGGAAGGACATCGACCTGTTGGAGCCAGTCCAGAGGAGACCACCAAGATGACAAGAGGGACGGAGCAGTTCTGCTGTGAGGAAAGACTGAGGGAATTGGGTTTGTTCAGCCTTGAGAAGAGGGGGCTTCAGGGTGACCTAATTGCCCCTCCCAGTGACTGAAGGAGCCAACAAGAAAGATGGAGAGACACTAACAATGGCCTAGAGTGACAGGACAAGGGGCAATGGCTTCAAACTGACAAGAGAGTAGGTTGTTTTGATGGCAATTCTAATCCCAAATGTGCTGACTTCTCTGACTGCTATGTAGGTTTTTCTACAAGAAAATATTTTAAATAAAACAGCACTGGGGGAAAAGCGTGTTCTGCTATTTGATCCTGTCCTGCCCCGTTTGGATTGTGCTGGCTTTCATGCCCTGCAGCACCTGGAAATGCACCGAAAATTTGGGATCACCATACAGCAAGTGCAGGTCTAACTGCGCAGCACAGCTCTTTCAGTGACTGACTCTGACTGAGCTCTGGTTTCACTTCTGCAGCTGCAAATCTGGAAGTTGCATCTGACTGGCGAATTGTGGCTGCAGGTTAGGCTGGTTAGATTGTGTGGTGTTCTTTCTAACCACACGTCAGTGGTAATGAAAGCATGTTTCACAATATTTGTCAAAGCAACACATTCAGCAGCACTTTTTCATAGGCATCAGAGACGGTCTATACAGAGCAAAAGAGTTCTCGAGCAGTAGACAGTGGTGAAGATTCAGCTATTTCTCTACAAGTAGAAAACAACTATGAGGGAATTCAGCTGTGTCTCCAGGGCATTAGGACACTGCTTAATGTGCAGTATCCAGGCAATCCAACCATTTTTTCTTCCTTGGCCCTGTTCTTGCCTGACACTTGTCTCTTACTCAGAAACTGGATCTGACTGGTGCACCCGCTCCACCCTTGCTGGGCAGGTATCAAGCTGCTGCTCACATGCATTCTCCTGCCACCAAAGGTTTTCTCCTGTGAAAAGGGACAGCAGGAAGGGGCATGAACCTTTGTCTCAGCCACCACCGTTCACTGCCCAGCACATTTAGTGGAGTGTGGAGAGCTGTGAGTCCTTGACTAAGCCCTCTGCACTGCCTTGGTGTGAGGGCAAAAGCACTCAGAGATAAGGAACCCATCTCTCGGTCAGGGTGACTACCCAATGTGCTACCCAGTGTACACATGCTCTGATCTCCTTCTCCCGTAATGTGGGTGGTAACCTCCTGCAGAGGAATGAGATTTTAGCCCTTTCAGTCATGAAGAAATTCTCAGAGACACAAAAGGGCATGTTAATCAACACAACAATGCCTGATTCCTCTACCAGAACTCCCAAGACAGTGCATCAAGATAAATTTCCATTTACTCAGTGGCGTAGTAGCCCAAAGCTACCAGTTCCCAAAGGGTCACAAGTTGTCATGCTCTGTGTTGATGGACTGTTTGGATGCTTTTACCTGAAGTAAATGCAAGGTGGGACAAAGCACCCTAGGCCAGGAAAAAAGTGAGTAATTTCACTTGCTGCAGAATGCCACAGAAAATGCACATTTAAGGGCAGCTGGAGCAGAGCGTACATGTGATATCCAGTGTATGACCAATGCTGGCAATCTCTTTGTGCTGGTTTTGGCTGAAACAAAATTAATTTCCCTCACAGTATCAGGTATTTGGCCATGTTTTGGATCTGTGCTGTAAACAGTGTTGATAACCAAGGATGTTTTCGTTATTGCAGTGCAGTGTTTGCACAACAAGGCTTTTCTGCTCCTCACAATGCCCTGCCAGCGAGAGGACACAAGGCCTTGGGAGAGGACACAGCCAGGACAGCTGACCCCAGCTAATCCAAGGGATATTCCGGACCATATGGAGTTGGGATCAGTACACAGGGCTGAGGAAGAAGGAAGACGATGACATTTGCAGTGGTGGCCTTTGCCTTCCCAAGCCACCTGTGATGGAGCCTTGCTTTCCTGGAGATGGCTGAACACCTGCCTGCCCATGGGAAGCAGGGAATGAATTCCTTGCTTTGCTTTGCTTTGCTTCTGTGTGTGTCACCAAAACTGGGAAAAACAAAAACTCTCCAACAACATCTTTAATGTTAGAGAGTCAAGGCATTATTTTATTATTGGCCCAGGATGTTGTTCTGGCCAGGGTGTACCACAGAAGTCATCTCATCCACACACAGCCCGGGCGTGCAGAGAGAATCATTCCATGATGCACAGGTTTTACAGGATTATCCCCTAAATTTTATACAGTCAAAACCTGTAGAGATGCATTGTTTTAAAGTTCATTGGTCCAGAGTTGAGCAACCCCCAGTGTTCAGTTTCCCATTGGATCTGAATCCATCTCACCTCCAATGTAAATTAGATCTTCGTTATTCAATTTTCTTATCAGTCCTTTCCAGGCGAGATGTCTTCAACTCTGTCAGGGGTGTCATCTGGGGTGGATATTTGTAGATGGCCACCCATGTTCCATTAATGTTCCATTGATGGCCTTTATCTTTCTGGGTATCTTTGGGCTACTCCCAATTTGTATGTTGAGTTTGTCTGACCTCACTTGGCAGAACAATGCCCTATAAAGAAACTTAAAATTCCTTTTCCCGGGGTAAAGACAAACAAAGCCTTTGACTAAAGTTATACAAAATTTTTAAACTGGTATATTTTCCAACATGTGCAGCTCTTGCTTTCCTTATTCAACTGCCTTTGTCTCAACCCATGAGTTTTTTCACTTTTGCTCTTCCTCTTTTCCTCCCCCACTGCACTGGCGGGGGAGTGATTGAGCGGCTGTGTGATATCTATTCACTGGCAGGCCTTTTTGGCACCCAAAATGGAGCATGAAAGGCTTGAGATAACAGTTTTGATTGGAATGTGCCTTTTAGAACTGCCGCTGGACTTTTTTTTGGTATGCACTGCAGTTGTCTCACCATAAAGAAAGATCTATTTTAGACAGCTAAAGCTGAAGGTCTGGATAAAGATGGAGTACAAGAGAATTGCTCACTCTCCAGGTGGGCCCCATGTGTGATTCCTGCATGCTTTCCTTCATGGAAATCAAGGAGAAATCTGGTACACTCTTTATCTAGAAAGAGAGTAATAAGGAATAGTAATATAAATGTCGTGCCACACTTTATTGTTAATAAAGAGGTCCACTCTTTCCCCACCTCACACATGAGAACCTGTTTTAACCTGTGCTATCACAATTACCCTGGTAATTATGATGCCTTGAAGCCAAAACTGAAGCCTCCAGGCTTCAGATTTCTGGACTCTTAACCCCTTAGTCATGGAAGTGTGGGTTTTCATGAATAAGCATGGGATCACTCAACTATCCCCTCTGCTTTCCTACTTGTTTACTGTTTCCACAAAATGCTATTCAATGTGTAAGCTGAAGTAAGAATTGATTTTCTGGCGTGTCTGATTGAGCCATGCTCAGTGTGGAAATACCTGGATGTGTCTTACTCAACTGCTATAGATTCTGTGGGAATTTTATTCTTCATTAACTGTGCTTCAGAGGAGGAGCAGAGCACCGGACATTGCATCTTGATGGGAGATGGCAGCTTCCAGCTCAGGAGAGATACCTTCCATCTGTTCTTACAGCATTCGCAGCTTGGTTGCTCAAAACCTTCTGATGAAATCCACTCCATGGAAAGCAATGTTAGGAAAAAAACAGGGCCCTTGTTTTATCTCACCTCCCATGTAAATCAGGCTTTGATTTGCCTTTGCTGCTAACAATCAGACGGACTCTCCCACCGGAGAGACATTTGCATCTCTGTAGGCCCTGGTGGCTGGAAAAAATGTCCTGGGATATAGTTACACCCCTAGGTCCAAGATGTTCTCATGTGCTGCATGTCCTGGGCTTATTTTTGGTAGGAGACTCATTCATAGGATGTCCTGTGCTCCAAGGGAATTCTTTCTCACCCCTCACCCCTCACCTCCTCCTGAGGTTTAGCTGTGCTATTTTGGATGTAAAAAGGAAGCAGCTGAGTGGAGCAATTTTGGGCAAAGAACCCTTTGTGGAGTTCCATGAAACTTTAGAAAGTAAGGTTATCTTGATGATCCCTTCACTGCCTCAACACTATCTTCAGCTTTGTAGGCTTGTAGATCTGCCTTTTTTTGGGGATTGCAGGCTGGATAGACAGCTGTGAACTCCTCTATAACTCTCCTTGCCGTTCAGCTGGGGTGCTTAGAACCTCAAGGATCCTTTCCTGCCCAAGAACCCAACGTGACTACCTGGGAAGGACTGGGCTCTGCACCGGAGCCTTGCTGTGTGCATTGGAGTGGCCACAGGGCTACCACCTGAGCCCAGGGGACAGTGGCCACTCCAGTATCTGCTGAGAGACATCCCTGGCGCAGCTGGCCCAGGGAGGAAGCAGTTTGCCCAAAGCCATGCAGACAAGGCCACATCACCACTGCAGGCCCGTGCTGAACACCTCCCTGAATTCCAGATGCGAATCCTCTAAACTCATTTTTGCTTCAATGCAGCTCCAAGGCCTGGCCTCCTGTTTGTTTTCCTTTTTCTTTACTTTTTTTTTTCCCCCTGTGGAAATTCCTGAAAGTCTTCCGAGAGGTTAGCAAAATGTTGTCTTGCAGAAAAGCCAGCGTACCAGGTAGGGAAAATCTTACGAGATCAAACAGCCTTCCTGCCGGCAGCTGCTTCTGAGAGCAGCCTGTAAAACTCGGTGCTGGTGGCTGTGAGCATGACCCCTGCTCTTGCCTTGATCTCAGTCCAATGCCAGAGCCACCACCCACTCCTAATCAAGGATGGGCTGTGCAGAGCACCCCTCATCTGTACAGGGTGCACAGAATTTGTTAACATTTGAGAAGGACCGCTATGCCCACTTTTTCTTCCCCCTTAAAATTAGATTAGTAATTCCCCTCAGGATTCCAGAATGTGAAAATTTGGATCGGTTCTAGCACTCACACATCATAATATATTTTATGTCCTTATTTAGGGCCAAACACTGATCCGTGTGCTCAGTTTTCAGACACACTGCTTATTCCTTGGCACGACCGCTCTGTTTCACAAGTACTCAGGCAGAGCAGCCTGCCAGCCAGAACCTGGCACTCCTGACGGCAGCAGGATGAAGGGGGGAGAAAAATGTGGTTCGGGGATCACCAGGGCTGCAGGTTGCTCAGCGGAGCCACCTTGCAGAGGAAGGAGAAAATGAGCAAGAGCCAGAAAAGAGGCAAGAGCTGCTCCGTTTTTTACCCTGGGGTGAAGGAGGGGAAAAGCAAAGTAAGCTCACAGCTCTGAGGGACAATCTGCTCGAGGCAGGGTAGCTCAGAGTTGTTTCTTACTATGGGCCATTATCAACACCTTTCTACACGTGCCTGTATTTAACACTGTTTGGTCCTGAAGGTGATTAATTCTGGTGTCCTCCTGCCCCATCTGCAAGCAAGCCAAATCCTCACTGGGGAAACTGTGAGCTCCTCTTGATCCTCCCACTTGATCGCTGGAATTGCTGATGCAGATAAGGAAGAGTGGTGCTCATACCACTTCTCCCACTGGGACATTCACTGAAAGGCTTCCCTCCATATCCGAGGCCGCTCCCATAACAGATTCCCTTTGCTGTATTTAGGCGCTTCCACATTTTGTTTTTATTCCCTGCGCTGTTAGGAGCTCATAATCACATTTTTAAGGTGAAAGATAAGCTTTAAAGTGGTGCCGTCCCCGTCCCCTCGTTGATACAGCATTGCTGATTTTCAGGCTTTCTCTTTGCCGTTTTGTCCTGCAGCCCTCAAAGAGAAAGCATGTGGGAGTCCCAGAGATACACTAGAGGAACAAGTCCTCTCTGCTGCTTTTCTCCCTGCTGCTAAAGGAGACTCATTGCTGCTGGCCTTCAACGTGAGGAAATCTGATTTCCTCCAGCCTGATGAGCAAATAGAGGGGTCAGAGCACTGGCCTCTTCCTCTCTGCTTCCTACAACAACATTGCCTTCCTTCTGAGGCCCACAGGTCCACCCTTGCTCCCGTGAATGAGCCATTGTAGCGCATTAAGCCCTGCAAATGTCAAGTCTGAGCATTGTTCAAATAATGTCTCTGTTTCCCTTTGCCCTGCTTCCACTCATCTTTTTGCCTCTGTCCTCCTCCATGTTTGCCTCATTTCCTTTTCCTGCACCAGGCACCTGTTAAACTGGAGCAGAAAAGGAAAAGAAATGTCTTATAAAATAGGCATGGAGGTGGGTCACAACAACTGAAAAAGCAGTTAAGTAGCACAGCAGCACTCTTTCGGGGCTTTTCTCTTCCAAGCGCTGTGATTTTTCAGCTGGAGTGCAGTCAGGTTATAAATTTGCTATTTAATCTGCCATGCTCATGGCAGTGTAAGCAATCAACAAATTAGCACCGTTTAATTTCTTTTCATTGCATCTGCTGGGCACCATCCCATTCTCAGAAGAGAGAGCTAGTTATTCTTTTTTCCCCCCCTTATTTTTTTTTTTTTTGTTTCTTTTAATAACCTTGAACTGCTCTAAGGACTACAGCAGCGCTGCATCTGGCAGTGTGTCACAGAGACCACACAGGGAGAAGAGGTCAGCGTGGGGCAAGCACCAAAATTCTTGCACAGCACCAGCTGAGGCTGATTGGGAAATGCATTGGCAGAGCTCACCCCGCCCCTGTCTCATCCTGAGCCTCCAACTCCTGTGCCTGCAGAGCTCAGGGAGTTTTCCCAGACCCCCAGCAAGGAAAGGGCTCCTTGCCCTCGCAGCCAGGATGGCTGGAATGGTGTCCGTGTCCAAGGGTTTCTTCTTCAATTTTACCTCTTGCTGATGGGCACTGGTCAAGCCAAGACAAAAATCACAGGCTTTGTCTTTGAACTGTATGGTGGAGTGATCAGGAGTGTGGTAAAAATTTACTTTGTTGGGTTACCTTCTTTATTTGTAATTAAGAGGGTCTTTCCCTGGTGGGTGACATTTGGCAAGTCGCTTCACCCACATTGTCTCCGCTTAAACTGTATTAACCTGTCTTCTCTATTTTTTTTTTTTTTTCCGCTCTATGGTCTGCAAAGCAGGTGGTATGCTCTGGTTTGTGGTTGCCCAAACCTGGTCTCCAGCTTGCCTTTGAATCTAGGCAAGATTCTAATCTAGTAAGAGTCTAGAAATGAAAGTATTCAGACAGGGCCAGGACATGGGCACAAAGTACAAATCTGCTACTTTGCCTGTGTAATCTGTATTTTCTGTCCAGAGCACGTCTGCCAGGGATTTTCTTACTAAACAATAATTGAAGTGGGTGCTTTCTTGGGGTCAATGATTGGGTCAGATGGGAATTTGTTCAAGCATTCAGAAATAAATTATTAAAGTTGCGGCACTCCAGAGAAAGGGTTTGATTCCATTTTGAAGTTTTGAAGTGGGTTGTATTCTCGGCTTAGTGCAAAGAGCAGTAGAAAATTATTTGTTTTGGGATCCTACCATAGATATTTGCCAAAGGGGCTGTAACATGTCCCCAGAGCAAAGGGCTCTGGTGTGAGGGTGACCTGGTAGGTACATGGCACACAACAGGGTTCAACTAACAAAACAGCCAAACTTTCATAAGGCAGAAGTTATGAGATAAGTCACTCTGCTCTGGAGGGGAAAAAAAAAGTCTATTTTAAAGCATGGCTGAAAGGATATAGCATCATTAAAATGTGTTCCATTTAATTGCTGTGTGGGTGGGATGGTCTACCAACAATCTGCTGAAACAATATCTTGCACTTATCTGGAGCAGATAAGCTCCTGCCTCTGCCTTTTTTTTTTTTTCCCCCCCACTGTAAAACAAGGCAAATTACTGAGCTAGAGTCTTTTAATTACTTAGCCCTAGGACTTGATCACTGTGCTACTGTCTGACAACCTTTCTTCTGACTCTGAAGACCAGGGACTTTTATTTTATTTTATCGTGCACCTCACAAGTCCTGGCGCTGCAGAGCCCTGAGCCAGTTTGTGGTTTCAGATGTTACTGTTACAGAATACTGCCACTGGATTTTGTTTGTTTTTTATCTTTGTGCTTAAATCTCCTGTGACCAGTGCAGGCAGAGGATAGTTGCCTCCTGTCCTCTGCATCAGGGTAACTCAGCTGTGTTAGGGAAAGATGGGTCACTTTAGCACAAGTTGTCAAAGTGGGAGCTTTGAAGTGGCTTTGAGAAAAGGAGTCTCAGCCCAGCATGAAAGAGGGCAGCAAGAGCTTAATGGGTAATTCTTTTTTTAAATACTAAAATGTCGGGTTTATGCTGTTGTCCTTTTTTTTTTTTCCCCACTGGCAGAGGGTCTATTCTGTAAGCTCTCACATTTTCCCCAGTGTCTGACTGTATGTGATAGGAACATACCTTTCCCTCCACTTAAACCAAAATAAAAAAAGGTTGGCAAACTACATGTGCAACAAAAACACAGGAGCAACTGCATGTAGATGAAGAAAACACTGCACTGCAGTAGGCTGCAGAATCAAAATAGCCTCTTTTGTACCCGAGGAGGAGTAAAGAATCAGCTCTCCTCTCCTTTCTCTCCCTTCTGTGCTCTTTTCTTTGTGATGCATATTTTTATGCCTGCGGTTAAGAAAAACCCAACAAAACCAAGTCACTGGACAGGCATGCACCAGGAACCCTCATTCCTGAGTCTCACATTCTCTGTTTAGCAGCTGTTTCTGCTGTAGATATTAAAGTTCTGCTGACTGAGCTACGAAGGGGAAGCACTCTTTTTCATGGGCAGTGGGTTTTGCAAGTTGGTGAAGATCTTTCTGAGGCTTTTCTTCTCCTCTGTGGAATATCTGATGGCGTGGTGGGAATGCTAAAGGCTTGTCTAGGCTGAGGAAAAAGGTGTGTAATGTTAGTGCACCGAAACATGTGTTCCAAATTGCATCTTTCAATGCACACAGAAGCTGGGAGAAATTCCTTTCTTGCTAACTTCTTTATATTTAATTGCAATTCCTGGCATATCAGGGACTCGTTTAAAAGTCACAAGATTTGGGAGTTATGTGAATTCACGAAAACTTCAGGGTTTCATAGAATAATTTAGGTTGGAAAAGACCTTAAAGGTCAGTGAGTCCAATCACTAACCCAGCACTGCCAAGACCAGTGCTAAACCTTGTCCCTTAGTGCCACATCTACACACCTTTTAAATCCCTCTAAGGATGGAGACTCCATCACTGCCCTGGATAGCCTGTTCCAATGCTTAATAGCCCTCTGGGAAGAAATTTTGGCTTACACACAAAGGCCGTTCCCTCTCCTCCTGTCCCTGTTCCCTGGGAGCAGACCCCAATCCCCCCCGGCTGTCTCCTGCTATCAGGAGTTGTGCAGAGCCACAAGGTCCCCTCTGAGCCTCCTTTTCTCCAGGCTGAGCCCTTTCCCAGCTCCCTCAGCCGCTCCTGGGGCTCCAGACCTTTCCCCAGCTCCGTTCCCTTCTCTGGACACTCTCCAGCCCCTCAGTCTCCTGTCGGGAGAGGCCCAGAACTGGACACAGCACTCGGTGTGGCCTCAGCACTGCCCAGCACAGGGACGGTCACTGCCCTGCTCCTGCTGCCACACCATGGCTGGCACAGCCCATGGCCTTCTTGGCCACCTGGGCACCCCTGGGCTCATGTCCAGCTGCTGTTGACAAACCACCCCTCAGCAAGCCCCAAAAAACCAACAAAATGCAGAAGGAAAAGATTCAAGCACACCATGGGCATTTTATTTTCCAAGCCACCTGTGAGCTCCTTGGAGACCATGAGACTCTGGTCACAGCTGGGAGATAAATTGGTGTGGTTAATGCTGAGTGGAAGTTATCCTGGAGATCAAGAAACTCCCCCTACTCCAACTCTGCTTGCTGTTAATGGCAGACCTGAACCCAAGCCAACTCCCAGCTTCCTCACTGCCTACATAGAGCAGGATTTTAACCTGGCTTTAAAAAGTGAAATAAAAGTCAAAGTGTCAGACCTTTGCCTGCTTTGCATGACGTGCTGAAGCAGAGATGGAACTGCGTCTTTGGCGGAGCTGTGTTTAGCCCGACAGCAGGCAGGCAGCTTCAACCTGCTGGAGCTCACCCCTGCCCTGCAGCGCTTCAAAACCAGCCCTCTGCAGAGTGCTGAAGTTCAGACAGACCCGGTGGAAACTGTGGAGATGGCCCAGGAAACAGGGAGCCACAATGGATCAGGGTCCAGCAGAACCAGGGAGGAGATGACAGTCACTTGCTGCTGTGGGAAAAGCAAGAAAAAGAAGGTAAGGTTGTAAGGTTATGCAAACAGGGCCTTCATGCACAAAGCACCCAAAGCAATTCCTTTCTCTCCATGGTAGATGTATCCCATTTTGGAAATACATCCAGTCCATGGTAGGAATAGTGAGAAATCTGGAAAGTGCCAGACTGGGAGAGAGATTGTGTCTGTTGCAGCCAGGAGTGATTCAAGGTGAACGTGACAGAAAATTTCAAATACTTAAGAAGGAGAGAAGGAAAAAGAATAAATCTTCACGACTGGAGGGGTGATGAGCTCAAGCTGTGGTGATGAAGCTTGGACAGTTCTGCAGCAGCCAGGCACTGGGAGAGAAGGTGGGGCCTGTATCAGGGGATGTATTTAAGGGCAGCTTAAGCAAACATCCACTAGGAATATTCTAGACACAGCTGAGCCTGTCTTGGACCCAGGAGGTGCACTTGGTGATCTCCTGAGGTCTGCTCTGGTAGATTTGCCTGCTTTTAGGTAATGGTGATGGCAAAAAGTGCAACATCTGGGACAGGAGCAGTTGCTAGGCTGAGTTTGGAGCTCAGTGTCAAACATGCCCTTCCCTCCCACACCAACCCCTCTGTTGTTGGACAGTGCTGAATATGCATAGCACGCTGCTGTTTTTCCATTCACAGAGGCTGCTTTCTTTATTTTCCAGGAGATGGATACTCGTCCTTGAATTCATCTCTGAATTCATGATTCACACCACCACAGCTCCGTGCTCTGCCAGTGGTGCCAGGGACATGGCCAACCTCCTGCTCTTAGTGCATGACAAAATAAGAGCAGGACTTAAATGTGTGGTGGTCTCCTTGACCCAGATAAACACATTTTTTCTACAAATCCAGTGAATTTCCCCTTTCTTCAAAGTGCAGGTGAGCACTGGGCACAGAGAGCTGAAAAGCCATTTTGCACCCGTACAGTCTGGGACACAGTCGCCTTTACACCCCTGGGGTGAGATCTGCTCTCATAAAATGGATCAGTGTCCAAAGCACTGGAAGGATTCAGCAAGCTGGATGTGCTCAAGACTCTCACTGTGTCATTCCAGTGGCATTCACCAGTGACTCACCAGCAGCATGACAGTGGTGGCAGCTGCACCAATGCCTGTGGCTTCCACCACACCGCAGCACAAATATTTTTACCCTCGTTATCTTGAAAATAACGCTTGAAACATGTGAGCTCTCTCCAGAAAAGCTGCTGTCTTTGTGCAGAAAAAAGCACACCGAGCTTCCCTGCTCTGTGCCCTATCAAATGGGGATAAAATTGGTGACTTCCTTAATGCCTGAGAAGCCTCTTCAAGGTTCATTCCCATGAGCTCTGCAAGGAGGCAGGCAGGCAGCAGCAGTGAGGAAATGCCTCATGGAAAGGCAGACCTGAGGGAAAAGCAGGGGTTAACGCTTGGGTGCCAAAGTACAGAAAGGCCTCGATGTTGCTGTCCTGTGCTCTGCCTCACAGCCCTCGCTCGCTCCGGCTGTCACACCTCATCTGGACAGTCCTGGAGCACGGACACATTGTCTTTCTGGTTTTGACCTGAAAAACTACTTCAGAAGCTGCTTGTCCAGGCCAAGAGTAACAAGGAATACCTGCCTCTGCCCATGGAGGGGAATCACATGGATGCGGCACCCTGGTGGCATCACCTCTCCAAAAAATCCCAGGGGGTTATGAGCTGCTGCTCCTCCACTTGTGAAGACTCCTCTTTCCCAAGAGATTGTGATAGTGATGTGAATTTTGTCACTTTCACTGATCTTTTGCAAATCAGGACTTCAGTTCCCTGAAACATTAGACCAGCTTCCCCTTTTTTTTTCCAACACACAGCTTGGGTACTTTAGTTTGCTGTTACTAATTTTTTATGGATCACAATCCCACAAAGAAATAGCACTAATACATTCTTCACCTGTTCCAGTGAAGAGCCTTTATGGAGAGAACAATACAGGTAAAAATTTGGAGGGTTGATTTCTTCATTTATTGTTTGTTTTCCAGAAAACACCCTAGGCAAATGAGCACCATTTTAAAAAATACTCAAGTCTCCATGGCTCAAATCTAGTTTGGATTATCAAAATGTCAATTTTAAAGTAAAACATCTTATTTTCTATGCTAACTCACACAGTGTTCAATTCTCAGTCGTACCAGCGCAAAGTGTGGAGGGCATATTTTTGTTTCCTTTTACTATTACAAAGCAAGTCTAAGTTTTCTTCAGCTCTTTAAGGAAAGAAAACTAAAAAACTATTTCCATTACATCTATACAGGCCCACTATAATTGCACTATCAGCTGGCTTTTTTCATTTTCATGTTTACTGCATTAAGAATGTAATGAATAGCAGTCCAAGTCCCCTATGGGAGCTCTGAAATATTATTGTAGTATAAAATAATTAATTCGTTGTTAATTAACAATAAGCTGTGAATTCAGGTCCACACAGTGCAAACCCTGGGGAGGAGCCACCAGGGAGCAGGTGGGGGTGTCCCTGTGACCTGCAAGGGGTGGCAGCTGCCCCCAAGCCTTCCTTCCCCCGTGCTCCTTCCACCACTTCCTTGGGGAAGCCTTGCTCCCATTTTGAGCCTCAGGGTGGACACCATCCATCCTTGAGGTTGGAAAACCCCCCACCTGTAACACAAGGGCTGGAGGTGGAATCCTTCAGCAGTGCCAGAATAAAATGTGAGCTGGGGACAGAGAGTGTGTGTGTGTGCAAAAATCAAGATCATGCTGCTTTGCCCTGCGTTTTGCCAGGATAAAAACCCCACACTTGCTCACTCATGGAAGCTTCTCTTGGCTTTTGCAAAAGCAACACCACCACACACTGGTGGCTGGGGTTTTACAGGGACAGCACAGCAGCTGTGCACAGTGTTCACAGTACTGACAAATCCACTGGGGAGCAGATATGCCCAAGGGCAGGATCTTCCCCGCAGATAAGGTGAAGGGATTTCTCTTCAGGGATTTCTGTTCAGGGATTTTTGTTCAGGCAGCCAGCAAGTAATTTTCAAAGCCAGGCTGAATTCTCACCTGTGAACCAGTTTCCCCTTCCTCATCTCCTCCTGCTGTAGAGCAAAAGAGACCCTCAGTGCTTGTGAGGATTGCATTAACCTTGGAAGAAGAGCCCACCAAAAGAGCCTACCGTGGTGGGCTGACCTTGGCTGGCTCACAGGAGCTCATCGATATTCCCTACAACTCTGCTTCCTCAAGTGAATGGGAAAAAGAAATGGCAAAATGGGTTGAATTAAGGACAGGGAGAGATTACTCACAAATTACCATCATGGTCAAAACAGTCTCAGCTTGGAGGAATTAATTCAATTTATTGCCAGTCAAACAGATTAGTAAAATGAGAAATGAGAACAAATCTAAAAGCATCTTTTGTGCGCTCTTCCCTTCTTTAGCTTCACCTGGTCCAGTGTGGATCCTTTCCACAGGGAACAAACTGCTCCATCGTCACTTAAACCCAACACACCTGCTCATAAGGTTCCCATTTTCTGTGATACTTATCTTAAAGCTTGTCCCAAGTGTATCCAGTCTACCATTTCTTTTGTCAGATGTCTATTGGTATGTTCTAGGCCCTCCAAATTTAGCGACCCGTAGGCAACAGTTCATTTAACAAAAAAATCCCTCACACACCATCCATCTCCCCCCACCACCAAAAAAATAAGCAGAACAAAGATCACAAAGAGCTAGTCCTATTAATCACAGAGGGAAAAGATAGAAAATGAACGTTCACATGATAGTGAAAACAATCAGGGCTACCTATCACACTAGATATGTTAGCTAATGACCTGCCCCAAAATCTGTAAAGTCCCACTCTGTCATTCTATTTGCCTTCTTCTTGTATTTCTTACATTGCCTACAAATGACTAGGAAAAGCAGCAAGCTGTCAAGAGAAAATGGGGTCAAGGCCAGAAAGGAAAGAAAAACTTTTGAGGGTTTAAATTTATGCTTGGATACGATAATTCAAAATCTTTTGCCAAACCAGGACAGTTACACCTTTCCCTCTAAAAAGCAAAACGCCCAACTCACAGACTGATGGAACAGCTCAGGAACAGACAGATGGTGTTCTCTGCTGTCGCAGTTAATAATAGGCTGTCAAGCCTAAAACCAGTAAACAGCTCCAGCATTGAGGCCAGCAGGATTTCTTCTAAACCTCTGGATGCAAAGCAAAGTGTGTCAGGACAAGAGCCCTGCTTTCTTTCACGGGGCTGCTCCCCGCTGGAGTGACCCCTCCTCTCCATTCACATGGAGAGAAGATGTGACCCTCTCACCATTTCACTCCGACCGAGCTTTTTTGGAACATGAACGCAAAGGAGCTTATCATTCCAGATCAGGAAAATTGCCTGGTTTTACCCCCACGACTCAGAAAGCCCTTAAGTCACAGATTAGTGGCATGGCTTGAGGCAGAGCAGGGGCTGTTTTTTGGTGACCAAAAAGGCCTACAAAGGCATGCAGACCTCTCATTTTGTACTGGTCATGGCTAACAGCACGAGGCCTGCCCTGGTTTGGATTCATGGCTTTTTGGTCAAGTGAAGACTGAAGCCAACAAGCTTCCAAGAAGTGCCAAATGGGAAAAAGAAATGCTGGCATGGGGTTTCTCCTTCACACTCAGTGGAATTTGTGCCATATTCAGCTCTTTATGCACTGAGCAATATCCAAAATCATGTTTGAAGAGAGTGAAGGTTTTAGGGGAGTGGTATAAATTTTGTGTCCTTTTTGCTCGTCTTCTGGAAATTGCCGATATACCCCCTAATCTTTACCTGCATTACCTGCCCAGCTTTACACATCTCTGGCTCAGTGGAAAGCATCTTTCTGTCCACCCTTGGAGAACTGAGCAGTGATGAAACCTGTAAAACCTGTGAATCACTGTAATCTAAGCCAGGCTAGGTTAACAGGACTGAGAAACACTGCTCTGGATTAAAAGCTCTTCAGAGCAGCACATTTCCCTTTGATCAGGGCCATAAAAGGGCTTATCCAGGTGGTACTGTGGCACTGTTTTGGACCTTCAGCTAGTGCTGACATAATAATAATAGGTGGTTTTCATGCAAGCTCTCTCCTGTTCAAACAGTTAGGACATGGTGGGGGGGAAATAAAAAACCCCCAAACCAAAACCAAAACCAAAACAAAACCAAAAAAACCCACAAACAAACAAACAAACAAACGTGTGCACACACACACAGAAAACCAAAATAAAACAAAAAACAAACAAACCAAAAAACAAATAAACAGAAACTAACCAACAAACAAACAAAACCAGAAAAAACCTAAAAAGTCAACAAACAAACAAAACCCACAGTAAGTCTGGAGAGCCATGCTGAAGTAAGGCAAGGATAAAACTGCTTTCCTGCAGAGCAGCTCCCTATGTCTTTGCTGCACTTAAATATATTTCCTTTCTGCTACACTCCTATTTCAGCTATTCATTGCTGATTTCTGTTCAAACAGAAACAGAATAAAAAGTGGCACTTGGAACACACAATGGAAAAAAAAATAAAAACAAAGCAAACAAGGTCCTTAAAATGGACAAACCCAACATCAGTATTAAAAATCTCTTGTATGTAGGTTTCTACCTTTTGATGCAGACTTAAATGGAAAATATTTCAGATATATGAGGGTATGTCATCTTTTGCCAGTTGAGCAGCAGAACTTTGTCTCCTATGTGCAGGTCAGAGTTTTTTCCTCTGATACTTGAAGTTATTGCTGAGAAGGTCCCCCTGAGCCTCCTTTCCTCCAGCCCTGATCCTTTGAGCCTGCTGTGGGAGAGAGAGACCAGAAGATCAGTCCTCTCTAGGTCTGTTTTTAGATTTATACAAGCGAGTGGAGGTGCACGTGCCTGTTTGATGGTTATGGCTGTGGCAGGGCTAGAGCTATCCTGAAGAAACTTGGAAATTCAAATGTAAAATGCCCACAGGTTGGTCGTTGACCGACTCATTCCAAGTGATGCTTTGTTCAATCAGTCCAATTATCAGGAAAATGCATGAGGGGTTACTCAAAGAGTTAAACTTCCTGAGATCCACGGGTTTGGTAGGCAGCTTGAGTAAAATAGAGTCGCCTCTCCAAAGAGCTTTCCCAAGCTTTTCTGGTCCACGGGACAAAAAAAAAAAAAAAAAAAAAAAAAGG
>VZRL01006197.1:68843-115525 GCA_013397895.1 Origma solitaria | reverse complement strand
AAATGGAGTGAGCAGGGCTATCCTATCCTGTTTCCTCCTCTAACCCCTGGGTGCTGTTCCTGAGCCCTCTGGGCTGTGGGAGAAGACCAGGTGGGTGCTGAGCCCAGGGAAGGCAATGGCACTGTGGGGACAGTGTGGGGTGGGATGTCACCAGGCAGTGGCTCTGGTGACAAATACAACAGCCAACCCTGTTGACACATCTTGCTTCCAGAGAGAGACAAGGAAAAGTGCTTCGGGAAGGCCTCTCTTCCATGTGAAATCCCCTCCTGCCACTTCTCCTGAGGTGGGACATGGTCCTGTCCCAGATTGAAGGGGAAGGGATGAACAGACAGGATAGCTGTTAAACCAGCCCGAGCAAAACTGGTAGAGTTCAGTACACGCCTTCTAATTTTGGTCCTTTGGAGGAACAGATCCAAAGGATGTAAGGGGGGGACTTTCAAAACCCACAAGTTTCAGCCCAGCTTTGGTCTCGCAGCAGCCAGCAGGAATTTTACTCCTGATTACCAACGGGAGCAGAATAAAGTTGGGAGTGAGCAAACCCCACCTTTACAGAGCAGTATCGTTCCTTCCCTCCAGAGCCGAGCAGAGGCACGCTTCTGATGATCAGCAAAAAGCCTGCATTTAATGTCAGCTGAAGGGGGGAGAGTGTTGGAAACCTCACAGACACCCTGGGATGCCGCAGCGAAACAGGAGGCTGCGCTGAGCCGGGGATGAAAAGATAAACCGGGCAAAGGCAGCACTCACATGGACTCTGACAAAGAAAGGAGGAGGGAAAGAGGGAGCAGGAAAGCTCGGGGAACAAAAGGAGGGACTCTGCTCTCTCCCAGACTGAAACAAACGCTGCAGTGGTTTGTGATAACTGAGTGTAGCTCCCCTGAAGCGGATCTGGGGGAGGATGGGGGAGGATTTTTGCGTTTTTTGTTTATCACAGGTGGATGTTCTTACACAGCAGGTGTGCGAATCTGGGCAGCGTAGACCTGGGTGCAGCAAATAAGGAAACAGAAAATAAAACCCAAGAAGTTCCCGTAACCAAACCACAAGGATGACATCAGAAAGACCAAATTGTACAAGCCCTGAAGCAACAGTGACACTCTCATTCACCTCTGCTCCTATAAAATATCCACAGTCATTTGCCTTTGGATCGTTACCCCAAGACTAACACTGAACAGTGATTTAAAGAAATAAATTCTGGAGAAGAAAACACACTGCTTGCCTCTTTCTTCTATATTTGTAGTGGTGAATGGACCTCTAGTGGCAACAGCAAAAATCTCAGATCAAGTAGAAATAAGTTTTGGTTAAGGGAATATGGTATGGATAGAAACCATCTGAATAAATTTCAGAATGAAGAGCAGGTACCTTGAGTAATCAAACACAAGATTTTAATTTGTGGATAACAAGGCGATCATTATCTCTGTGTGCTGTTAACTGTGCAGTGGTCTTTGCTAGTTTTGCCAGAGTAAATAATAGTGTTAGCTGCGAAAAATGATAAAAAACTTCCTTCTCATAGTTGAAATTTATTTTGAATTTCTTTTTTAAACTAAAACCTTCATTAGCTTTTTGTGTGTGTGTGTGTGTGTGCAATTTCATTGAGATTAACTTTTCTTCTTAAAGCCTCAATTTTTACCTTTCAATATGAATGAGTCCAGAACAGCGCAGAAGATCAGTAAAGACTCAAGTCATATTCACAACAGTGGGACAACATTGCAGAGTTGCCCAGCAGAAAGACACTTTTTGTGCTTTACAAACTCAGATGAATGAAGTAGGAAAAGGTTGGGATTGAAATCTAGGTTAAAAGACTTTCATCTCAGACTAGTTTTCTTGCCTATCATTGAAGTTAGCCACAAGCTTCTCATTAGGCATGGGATTGGCCCTTGAATCCATCTCGTTTATGGCACTTGGGAGATAGGCAGTTTATGCATCCTTTCCAGAAGAGAATCAGGACTTTGACATCCTAAATCCAATTATTTTTCAATAAGTCATCAAGCTTCCAAGAGGTTACATTAGACTTGACAATGACAGTGAGGCAGCTGAGATTTTCTTGCAGCAGGATTACACAAACAAGCATGGCTCCTCAAGCCAGTGAGTGGCTTTAGGGTACAATATATTTTGCACGCCTGAGTCCTGCAAAGTACCCTTTCACAGGAGTGGGGGGTTGGCGGTGGTGCCTCTGTCCTGATGAAGTTCATGAGCTGGATCTCTCCTGGAGTGGGAAGCAGCCTTGAAAGTGGGCAAATGTGTGGCTTTCCAAGTGCTATTGGTTCAATTTTTCTGGCTGTAGACACAAGGAGTCAGGCTACACTTTCGTTTTAGAGGGGCCAGGGTTGTCTTTGCAGCTAGAAGGACCTAGAACCCTCTCTCCTTATTTTTTTTTTTTTCCTTCTAAGAGCATAAATCCAGACTGTGCATTTTCACCTTTTTGCCCTTTAAAATTTGCATGGTTTTTTTCTGTCTGTTCTGCTGGAAGTTAATCTCACGCTTGCCCTCCTCGCTCGTGTCCTCTCCCGGGGTATATTCTGGAGGCGGAGAAAGCTCTACCAGAGAACTCCAGAGTCATCCCAGCTCAGCTCCAGCAACATTCTGCTCCTCTCTTAGGCATGGTTTTCCATTTTTTGGCCCTTTTTCACTGCTGGGACAGCATGAAGGGGTGGGACTGAAGCATGGCTACCCTGCTCTTGGGCATGGGACTCTCTAGGAAAAAACTTTTTTAGGAGGAAGAGAGAGAGCTCAAGCAACAGGAACCCTGGTTTTGGTCCTAAATATCACATTGTCATTTCTCATATCAAAGTGATGCCTCTTACCAAAACTCTTCCTGCTTATGTGTGTGCTTTAAAAACTCAAGGTTCATCTGAAGATAAATATTTTCTTTCAAGCCTAAAGATTTGCTTGTGTCTATAGGAGTTATTTTCCCCACTACTTTTTGTTTCATAAGAGAACAATTTAAAAAAAAAAAAAGGGCTGTAAAAAGTGCAAAAATTGTCACATGGCTGGAACTAAAATAAGTGCAAAGACCTATTTTTTGCAAAGTTCCAGGCTTATTAACCCCTAATACACGTAAGACACTGAAAGTTCCAGCATCTCCTGTCCTCTCCCTGTCTTTCACCACACATGTTATTGGCACATATTAAAACACATGCAGATTCAGCAGCACCAAAGTGATGTAAGAGGATAAGCCCCATTGAATGTCAATGGCAGCTCAGAAACCAATGCCTTCTTCAGTGCCTTTTTAAAACCCAATTTAAACCTGCAACTACCTGGCTAAATGTTATTTGCAAAGCTTCTGTGACCCTCTACACTGCAGGAATGCAGCTGTAGCAAAATGAGACAATTACTCCTCCTCTTCACTGTGTGCAATTTATCTGTTACACAGTGCATGTCAGACATCGTTGTGGGGGTGGTGGTGTCAGATACATCAGCAGATGCATTCCCATATCCAAATCAGGATTCTGAGGCCCTATCCATGTCCCATCCATGCTCTTCAGACACGCTATAAAGAAATTGTCAAAGAGGTCACCAAAATCCTTGCAGGAAACATCCTGGTTTGTATCTGTTTGCTGATAAAAGTTTGCTAAACCCTCTGGTGTTAGTAAGCTATTAATGACCATGTTTGCACTGTAATAATAATTAAAATATCACCAGTGGGAATCTGACCCTGTGCGTACAAATCCTTGTATGACAATTAATGTAGTAGTGAGATGTGCTCCTAAAAACAATTAAGATATAATTGGATGAGTTGATCTAGAAAACATATGGTTTATTTATGAGGAGGCAGAGGTGGAAGGAGCAGCTACTTTCAACATGGCACAAATTACAGCATGAGAAGAAACTACAACATGGCATTCTAATTAACTGAACAATTTAAAGTCTATATTTAATTTAGTTTTCATCATGGGGAGAAAATCGCCTAATTATGTGATTTCACAGCCTCATTTTCACCTCCACGACTCCTTGCGTGGTCAGATGATGTCACCCTCAAGTAGATGGCAAAGCAGCCCTTTGCTTTTTGTGTGCAGCCATGCCACCACTGCCTCCTTTCCCTTTTTGTGGCTTTGTCTGCCCGGGATCAGGTTCTCTTGCCTCTGAAATAAGTTAACACAAGCCAGACCTCATCACGTGGAGGCAGGGGCATGGTTTGGCAGCACGCAGGAGCTGCTGGAGATCACACAAAAGATGCCTGGGGGACAGCCAGATACTAGATTAGACACTAAGCCTTCCTCCCCTCTGCCCAGCCAAAAGTTGTCTCCAAAAAGCTGGCAGGAAGGACAGCCTGGGGATTAACCTGTGTTTCAGGGGGAGAACCCAGAAAACCCAGGTTAACCCAGGAGATTTCACCTCCTTTGCTCTGCTCCAGGCATCCGTCCTAACTGAGGGCTGGATTCGCTGGCTGCTGGCTGTACAGTGAGATGGCCATGAAATCCACAGCTGGGCTGACATTTGTTTCATCTGACATGTTTTTCTTATTTGGGAAATGGAAGGTGAAGCATTTCCCTCTTCCCAGCAGTTACTGAGATTAACAATAACAACAAAAAACCAAAAACCAAAAAACTAAAACAAAAACAAAAACAAAAAAAACCCAAAGAAACCCCCCCAAAAAAAAAACCCAAAAAAACCCCAAAAAACCAAACCAAACAAAAAAAAAAGACAAAAAACCAAGCAAAAAACCCCCCAAAAAACCAAAACCAAACCAAAACAAGACATAAAACCTGAAAGAAAGCTCATAATGTGCACAGACTCTACCATTAAAACACAGAAAGAATATGCTAAGTAAGGTCTCCAATATGCCTTAGCTAATTTGTTGGAGGATTGAGTATATCCTGGAAGAATGGGAGAGAGGTCCAATGAAAACTCCTGCATTTCCAGTGCTGGGAGGAGACTGACATGGTGCAGAAATAAAAAAATGGCTGTAGTGTGAAAAGCGCTGGTCTTAAAAACCTCCCAGCTGTATTTGGACCTCTTGGAGCTGAGAACTTTCCTTTTGGGCCTGGGAGTTATCGAAAATAGGGCAACGCCATTCAGACTGTAAGAGCACCCCTACCCTTGCAAGAGGACCAGCAGCCACACAAAACCCCAAATCCCACAGAAAGAAGTGGGCTGGGAAGCAAAGGCAGCACTCTCTGGGAAGCACAGGACGATCTCACCTAGGGAAATCATTATGTTCGTGACGGGCAGAAATTCCCTGGGTTCCAAAGGTGTCCCCTCCTCTTGGGTCCACACTGGTGTGGGGTGGTGGCCTCCGCCCCAGTCCGTGTGGGTCAGCACTGCTGGGAGCCACTGGAAGAGGCAAAACTTCACCCAGACGGTGCTGATTTTGGCTGTCTGGTGTCTCCTGACACCTGGCTTGGTGTCAGGAGAGCAGCCAGCGGTGGGAGCAGCATTTTCCTGTCGGGCACCTCCTCGCTGAGTCTCGGGCAGCTTTCCCATCAGGAGCGGCACGTCCTGGCCTCAATCCTTAAGAAAACTTTGGATCACTGCAAACAAAACTTCAGATAGAGTCTGTTTGTCCTTCCTGTGTGTTTAGCTTCTTCTTCCAGCTGTGCTGGGTGTGATGCAAGGAAGCTGTGCGGATTTAGCCGTGCTGGCATCAAAAAGGTTCCCAAGAAAAAGCACAATTTACAGCTGCAGTGAAGTTTTTCCAGACTGGATTGCTATAAAGGGCAGAAATCTTGCTCTACACTCTTTCCAACCGTGGCTATTCACAAGCTCAGAGAACAAAAATTCCACCACGCACCAAAACTGGGACTCTTGAAACACACCTGAGTGCATGCAAAATGCACTTAGTTAAGTCAGAATCCCGTTGGAAATCGCCTAATTGCTTAAGGGGCTTAACTGCTGTTGCATTGAGGAAAGAAGTTCTAAAATGAAATATATACTTCGGAGCTGAGTCAGCCACAAACTTTCAGATCGACAGGGCGACCTATCTTTACACCTTGGTGCATTCTGTTAAAAAGCTGAGATAAAACACAGGTAACCACAACTTAAGAAGTTCTGAGCCTGAGTGAACTCATTTCAAGCCCTGAAAAAGTCGGAGTTTTCTTATATAACAAAGCAGCAGCTAAAAGAATCAGTAATAAATAGGTGTCTTAGCCCCATATCTTTGCCCGGTAGAACATGTAGACACATCCATTATCACCTTTTCTCTTTTTATGTGAGCCCTTCCACCCCTGGCTGTTGCAGTAAGAATGGATTCAAGAATCAGAGGAATTCACAGGAGCCGCTGGGAGCACAGAGCCCTGCATTTTGCATATGAAATACCCGCGGTAACAGATAGTCTTGGGCAGCCTGTGTAATTGCTGGTGAGTGTTATAGGAAGTTTTGGACCACAGTCAAGTAGTAAAAGAAAGAGGAGGAATAATACTTTTTAAAGTTTTGTCCCCATTTTCAGTGCCGAGGAGTGAGTCACCATAGTCTGGCAGGCTGTGAAAGTCACATTCCAGCTTATATTGCTCGGTGAAGAAGAGATTCCTGATGTCTTTCCCGAGCTTGGTGAGACCCCAAGCCAGCATGGAACCTCAGCCATAAACCAGGTCTGCCTCCAAACTTTGTCTGCTTTCCCTGCACATATCTCTAATGTCTCAAATTGCATTTTCCTGAGAGACTTCTCTGTGTGCCTCCTTTTAGGGAAGCATTATTCAGTGAAGCAGAGATTACCTGGGCATAATAAAAAGTCAATTTGCAGCAATATTCAGATAAGGACCGCATTCAACATTTTTATTCAAAATTGTTATTGATTTGAGGGACTTGGAAGTATGTTCATTAGTTTGTAGATTGTAAGTGAGAGGGCCTGTAAGCTTTGAAAAACAGTCTGAGGAATCCAATCTGATCCTGACAAAATGGGAAATTAACCTAGGAGAAGGATTAAGAAGGTAGATTAATTGTCTTGAAAGCCTGAAGACAAACTGGAAGGAATAATCAATTGTACAAATACAGCATAATAATATTTGGGGGTTACAACTGGTCACAGAAGTGTCACATGTAAGCCAAGAGTGACACAGACAATTCAAGTCTGGGAACAGGAACACAGCAATTATGTCTAACACATCTGAAGTCAACTTCTTCGCATTTTGCATGTATTTACCTATTTGGCCATTTTTTGGGGGCATCAGATTTCAAGAAGAAGGTGTGTCTTTTGCAGCAGATGCAGAGGAGAGTGGCAGTGTGACTGAGAGGCTGGAAATCCTGACCTGCAAAGACAGGAGAGCGCTCCTGGTTGTCCAGCCCAGAGGACAGCAAAGGGAGGGATGAGAGATGTCCTCAGCTGTTCCTCAGCTGCCCTGGGGGAAAATGGAATAACCTGCCTCCCATTCCCACGGCAGCTGGGACACAGAATTGTGCTGTCAATTGCAGGAAAAGGTCATTAGCACCAGATTCGGGAAACAAAACATCCAGGCATCAGGAACAGCTGAGCCCTAGGGCGCGTGTGTCACACCTCCTCCTCTGGAGAGATTGAAGACGAGATTAGGCAAAAATCCATCTTGAATACCCAGCCCTGAGGCATGGGCGATGGAGGAGATATCTCTTCCAGGCCTGTTCTCTGGTTTCCTGTTTGCCAATTGACTTTTTAAATAAAGAACCTCCATCAGAGGATTGCTTTACTCTCCTGTTGTGTGAATGGATTGCTGATGCTCAGATTCACCCCTCAGGTTCCTTTGTGGATTTGACATTGCAGGGAGCCCTGGAGCAGGGTTTTCTGGCTGAATGATCATTGTGAGCGTGATCCTTTGCTTGTCCCTGAGTTGCCACAGCTCAGCTGGCACCAGGTGTCTCCTCCAGCCATGGCTGGTCATGCTCCTGAGCCCCAGCAATCCTCCCCAGCTCTGTTTGCTCATAAAGAACCTGAAAACCTTGGGGAAAATACACTCTTGGAGAGATCACACTCCTCTCAACCCTTTGGTGTTGGAGCAGGAACTCTAAATTCCACTTATATTAATTTCTAATTAACAAATTAAAATCCTCATGTAATTCGACCCCTACTCCCTGTTTTTGTGGGTTTAGGAACTGGGAGTGCCCAGTTTGGAAATCAGAGGCTTGCTTGCCAATCGCAGGGAAATCAGTGTGAAATCAACAGTTCAAAGCCCTGCGGATTGTGTTCCTGCAATGGATGGATCGTTTCCCCTGAGCTGGACGTTCAGACCACAAAAGCCAATTTAGATAAGAAGGAGCTTTGCAGGAGGGCCTGGAGATAAAAGCATCCAGAAAGCAGGGCTGGGGAGACAAGAAAGAGGAAGGAATAGGGGGAATTTCCTGTTTTACCCACAGATGCAAAGCAAAACAGCAGCTAGAAACCCACAAAACGCGTGTCTTACCCCAAAGCTGATAATCAGTTTTCCTGCTCTTTGAGGAGGGAAGCGCCATCACCCTGTCCAAAGCCACTGCTGTTAACAGGGTGACACCTGCCCACTTCAGCAGCAGTGGTGTTTTTGAGGGCTTTATTGTGCTTGTGGCAATTGGTGGGGAGGAAAACTTCTGTTCCATCCATCAGTCTGGGTGGATAAGGGCCCACATCCTCAGCTGCTGTCCAAAACCATGATGGTCTGTACAGATATGCTGCCCCAAAACAAAGCTAAGCTGCCTGCCAGCAGAGTTCCTCCACTCTAATTTTGGACTAGAGATAGGAGAAACATTCCCAACAGTGCTGCTGTGGCACTTGGATCAAGATCAGTGTTATCAGGGGAAGTGGAACAAGGAATTAAACAGGGTTTTTTCCCTAGCATTTCTTCTTGTTCCCTATCTCTCTGACTCACAGCTTGAAAAAGTTGTAGTTAGAATATGTTTTGGTTTGGCATGGTTTGGGATTTTTTTAAGAAAAAGGTAGGCAGGGGAAAAAACTCCAAACCACCAGACTGGGAAGCACAGCAAACTTTCTTCTTTGGGATTTTCTTCAGAAAAAAAGGTTTGTAGGAAACCGCATTACTCAGTTCAGAGAAGCATGGAGCAGATCGTTTTTTCCATTGAACTACAGCATTTCTCATGGCTGACTGTTGCCACACTTAAAGGAGCTACCAAAAGCTGCCCCAGATGTGTTATTTTTCCCCTAAGAATTTCAAGACTTTGAGGTTCTCCTCACGCCACGCTTGATATGATCGCTTTTACTTCATTTCTCTGGCAATGGCACCTAGCAACCTCAACCCTTTTGGCAGATGTTGTGCAAACGTGCAGGTCCACTTACACTGCTCTGCCTGTCACCCTCTGAGCCCTTCTATTATTTTTGGGATTATTTGCATGGCTGGTGAGTGTTTCTGTGCTACCTGACTCTCAAACACCCTCGTCTCAGCCAGATCCCTGCGAGAGCTTCCCTCCGTGTCAGCAAGGCAAGGCTTGATGGAACCTCTCTCTTCAAACTCTCATATTCCCTGAGAGAACTTTTTTGGGGTTTTTTTCCTTGCCTCCTTTTCAAAACTGGAGGCACCAGTGCAGATATATCATGAGAGCTTGGTTCTTTCTAAGCACTTGCCCATCAGTATGTCGTTTATATTCCCCTCACTTTTAGAAACCATTCTCAGGGCTGTGTTTGCTTTTCAGCTGCTGCCAAACATTGTCCAGATGGTCTTAATGTCACATCACTGTAGGTCTTTTATTTTCTAGTCTGTGCTCTGTTTTGTCCTTCCTTCCAAGCCAATGTCTCTAAGACTATTTTTGGCCCCTTACTTCATTTCCCCTCCCTTCTGTCCATCAAGCTGGGTGAGTCACACTCATCTGTCCAGGAAACCTCATCCATTACCCCAATTGTTCTGGGCTGAAAGGAGGAGAAGAACAGTCATCTCCTGATGACATTGTTTATGCCACCCCAAAGCAGCTCACCAAGGATTTAGGTACTTAATACCAAGCAGTTTCTGCACCCACGCACAAAAGGCTGCCCCAGCAGCGCTGACTGAACCTTCAGGAATGTGCTTTGGAGAGGGAGCATCCTGCCAGGAGCCTGCAGTTATCACATGCCAGTGTGTTTTCTAGCAGTTCCAGGAGATCCAATTCTCACCTATATTGAGAAGAAGGAGCCCACATATGCCAGCAGAGATGTCCAAGCGCAGATACTCGGCTGAGATTCAGCTCCTCTGCCGCTCAGGGTGGGTAAAGAAAGATGCACATAATCCTTGGGCCTTAAATTCGGGCAAATGGACACTCTTCTCCAGCGTTTTCCTTACCAACACGCTCATTAGAAACCTACATTTACCTCCTCAGTTTTTGTCTTGCGTTACAAGTAACTATCTGCTCTGAGTTTAACTCCATCATCATGAACCCTTTTCCATTCCTTCAGTGCCATTCTCAGGAAAGAAAGCTTTTCTGACTTCTACCATCTTTCCAAATTCTGAGGACAGTTTTTCCAGAGCTATTGGTTTCATCACTGTCCTTAATTTTAGTGCTCTCCTGTCTGCTCTGTTTTAAAATCAAATCCTGGGCAAACATCTCATTCCTCCAGATCAGACAGCTCTTTCTCTGTGATGTAACCATCAATATCAGCAAACATGAAAGAAAATAAATTAACTCAGTCTCAAGGAACAGCTACTCCTGCCTTTCGGAGGCAGAGCAGAGGAGATTTGTGGGTTTTGGAAACAAGGCTGTGCACGCTGGAAATGCAAAGACCCCTTTGGAACCCTTGGTTTAACACCACTCACTCTTGAAAAGAGTGGGAAGTATTTCTCATTATGAAAAGAACAAAAAAGTCCAACCACATCTGTGTCATAATGAGCTAACACAATCAAGGGAGCTGAAAACTTCATGAGCAGGGGACTGGACTGACAACATCTCAGTTGTCCCCAGGTGGTGCCCAATCCACCAGACTTTGTGAGTCATGGAGCCAAATTCTCACATCACTCACCTGCCACTGTCGATAAAATCCCTTCCAATGCCAGGAAAAGAGCTCTGGAACCACACACTGGCAGTTTTTAGGAGGTGAACTTGGTGTTTTCCTCTCCCACCCGGTTGCAGGGTTATGAAAGCACTGCAGAACTTTCTGTGGGGGTGCCTCTGTGTGCTTATCAACTTGTGCAGCAAAAGAAGTGCTGCAACCAGCAAGTTAACAAGGTGGCAAGGGGTGATAAGGTGATAAGGTGATAAGGGGTGATAAGGTCTGCATACAAATTAATTTTGGGAAGGAAAGAAGGGAGGAAGTTTTCCTTTTCCATTAAAAAAAAAAGAAAAAGAAAAAGAAGAAATCTAGTTCGGAGAGACTCTAGGTCGACCTCATTTTTTTTCTAAAAGCACACAATTCCAAAAGTCAAAAGCACCTGCAATCATTCAGCACCTCTGTGAAATCAGGGCAAATCTTGGGCTTTTCTTATTTTCAAGAGTAATATAATACAGCAAGTTCAAACCAAAAGATCCTTCCCAGCCTGCCTAGTAATCTCCTGAGAGCCATCCCATACATCCTAACACAATGCTGTCAGTTGGACAGTGGGATTAAATAGCATCCAGGTTAAAGCCAGTGCAATCCAGAGAACAATGATTTCAAACTCAGCAGTCTGGGAAGTGGAAGGCATGGTGTTCCTCCTTTTTTTTTTTTTTTTCTTTTTTTTTGGGACTTCAGGAACACTTTTTCATGCTGAGGAAATGTGACTGAAACTCTCAAAGGTCACCCTGCCTGCCCACCAACATGAAGATCTGGGTGGGATGTAACAGCTCCAATGACAGCGAGGGGCACAGGAACCATTCAAGACCATATTTAAAGCAGAGATGTGTTTTACAAGATTTTAGTTAAGGAAGTGGAAAAAAACAAACAAAAAAATCCCCCTATTTATTTATTTATGTCTTTATTTATTCTTACATCTGTCTAATCCCACCTCCATTTCACACCAAGTTATAACGACATAGGCTTGGGATTGCAGAAACCAAAATATTCAGGCACAAAAAAACCCCTGGCTTCGGCCTTTTCACTCCCTTGGTCTGTAACACAGCTTTCATTTCTAGAAAGCAGAGTCCGTGATCCTGAACATTTTGGTAATATCTTTAAAATCTGGAAATTTTACATTGTTCCACTGTTGGACGCCTGGTTCAAGGTCCTGGATCCAGCAAAGATCCTGGGTTCTGTGCCAAGGTTGCAGATAGCCTGTCCTGCAGCAAGGATCAAGGTCAGTGCGACAGCGGAGAGGCACATAGAGACAGGAAATTTATGTGCATGGGTTGGTAGAAAAATCTGATTTTTGAGGTGTTGTGCACACACTGAATCAGCAAAGCTGGCGCATGGCCTAAACTGACAAGCCTGGTAAGAAACCCAAATCAGAAATTCCCGTGAACAGTTTCCCCCCAGACACACCCCCTTATTATTACGGTTGTTATTGTAATTATTATGGTTGTTGTTATTATTTCACCAGTCCTGATGTTTACATTTAATCTCCATCTGCCAGGCAGCTGCTGTGGAGCAGAGATCCTCTGTGTGTGCACAGCTACTTTGGTGACCCGAGTAATTACAGAAGCACTCCATTGCTTCTCCCTTCCCTCGGCACCGCGGAGATGACATCCCCGAGACGGCAGGATGCGGGTTTGGTCCGTGACTGTGGATCATCCCCAAATCGTTTCCCGAACTCCTGTCACCACCCTGCAAAGATTAATGAAAAGCAGAGTTTTCCCCTCAGACCCTTCCACTCCCCGCTGCTCACAAAGGATGGCGAGCACACCCCACTCAGGGGTTTTTTGGGGTTTTTTGTGCTCTCCACACAGAGGGAGTGATAGCTCTCGGAGCTTTGCAAATTTATGAGGCACAACTCACATCACTGCAACTGTGGTCGGAAACATTGAGAGGAGCTAGATCCAGCTGGCTGTGTACAGAGAGACATAGGGGCACCCTCCAAATCACTGAAAATGCCCCAGGCTGGCTGGTTTTGCCACTGGAACCAAAGGATGGGCTTTCAAAGAACCTGATGGTGTAAATCTGCGCCTCTGAATGCCCAACAGGGCAGCAGAGAGCAGTGGCCAGAGCCTCTGGCCAGGTTCTTGGGGGCACCAAGGGAGGTGAATCCATCAGTCAGAGAAGGGGTGGCGTTTTGTGCCAGTGGAAGAGCCCTGCGGGAAACTTGACAGCAAATGTTTTAGTCACACATTCCAGTTCATCAGGGAATTTCTCTTGCAGACACACTGCATGTGTGTATGTGTGTGAAGCTAGCAAAATTTACTTTTTTAAAAACTTTTTTTCCCCGCAACTAGTCGGGAACAGCTTCATCCGAGCTCCTTATGGGCTGCCTGACAGCTATCCAAGCACAAGGTCTTCTCCCATCTTCCAGTTCCATGCCCTGGTGTTCCCATCTTTCCATGCCCATGATCCCCACCAAGCCTGTCCTTGAGGGCTCCCACCTTTCCCATCCCCAGTGCATCCCATAACTTCATGTCCTGCACCATCTACCTGCACTTGTCCTGGCAATGGAACACAAATTCAGTGCCACAGCTGCCCTCACAGGGGATCAGCACCTTCACTGTCGCTGCCATGGGCTGGGAAATACTCAGGAGGAGTCCTTGCATCGCATTATTTCTTCCTCGTTTTGCAAAATATTATTACTAGTACACAGGGTCTCGTATTTATTCAGTCTTTCTGGAGATAATTTGATAGCATTCGTAACCTTCCCTTTCTGCAGCAGCATGAAATGATAGAGGAAACAAGGGCTGGCCAGTGCGGGTGAGGAAGGAGAATCTGACAAAACCGGGGTTTTTTGCAGTCCCTTTGACAGAGAGGAACAAGCCACAGATGTGCAGTTGAGTAAAATAGGAGTTATTGTAAGAAAGGGAGCATTACAGCTCTGGGCATCGTGTGTACCTCAACCCTTTCTAAACCGAGGTTTAGGAAAACCTGTAACAAGAAAGAATATTGAATCAGTGCAAGCGCACTGAGAGCTGAAAAGTCTTTTTTGCCTTGGTTATCTGTCTGGAAAGGCACAGAGAGGGGAAAAGACCCCAGTTTTCAGGCAGGAGCCGGTGGTGGGATACAGCGGGGAGACACGACAACTGCTGTGGGAGGCTTGCAAATCTGAAGCCATGATCCCGTTCCCCGACACAGGGGTATTTTTGAAGTACATGCCCTTCTTTAGCATCCACAGCCAGTGAGACTCCCTGGTATGCCTCCTGGGCTTCAGAAGGTGAGAAACCGAGCCTGGTGAGGTCATGGAAAAACACCAGGGAGATGCTGCCTGACATGCTCTGCCTTTCCTCAGCCTGTGCTGTTTCTGTAATCCTGACCTCATTCTTTTCTCCGGTGTCCAGCCTGAGTCCAGAGACGGTAACTAAAGCTCCTCATCTCAGTTGCCTGCCCCTTCCCCGAGCTTCAGAGGAGCTGTCAGAGAGGGCACAGACTCCCTGACACTTCTGCAGCTCGGCTGAGATGCCACCAGGGCTTTGAGCCTCCTTCTCTCTTCACCTCTGCTCCAGGGATGGGATAACACAGCTTTAATCCCTCTCGGTCACCATGGCCCGTTTGACTCCCGTGCCCTCGGCACCAGGAGTCGATAGGGACTGGAGAACGTGGGTTCCTGCTTCAGAGAGTCTGTTTAATTAAGCTCCCAGGTATTAAGGTGTCCTCTGTGCCGATCCAGCCGGATTTGCAGGGCTTGGTGGCACAGGAACTTGTGGAACCCGACAGGGCAGCCCGGCTGGGACAGGAGAAGGGGCTGTGAGGCTCCTGCTCAGCCCAGAGTGCCTCCTGGCACCTGCACAGAGGCTCTAGTGAGGGCAGGCACAGAATTTTGGGTGCCGTGTGGGGCTCCTCACACACGCTGAGAGGTGGGGACAGGGTGAAGGTGATTGTCCTTCCTAAGGAGGAGGAACTGGAGCTGTGTCCCAACCAAAACTAGAACCTTCCCTTCCAAATGGAGCTTCTAGTAGCGGTGCTGTCTCCAGACAAAGGCCATTGCTGCTGGCATTCAGAGCAGGTGACGCTGCTTTGATTCCCAAGGAGATTCCGACCGGAATCTCTCGCAAGGCAGGTTTTGCACTCATGGGATCAGCACCTCCTGGCAGAAAACCTTTGCCTGTGGAAAGTTTCCAGCCCATCATGGCTTTGGAAACAGCGCCCGGGGCAAATCTCACTGCCACATCAACACTGAATCATACCTCAGGTGGAGATAGAAGCCTAGAGGGTTTCCAGATTGAGGTTTTTTCACCACACCCTTCATTCAAAACATCCTTTTTCTGCTTCCAGTTCTTCCCAGGGCAATGAGCATTGTTAGAAGTGTTTACATCGCTGCTCTCTGCCAAATTAACATTATCACTCTCACCACCACCAGAGCTTCTAGGTGATGCAAGCTACTCACAAGCAGCAATTCCAGAAGCACTAAAGGCAAGGAGGACATAGGGCTACATTTAACCATCACTCTGCTTCAACAAGCAGGAATCCTGAATTCTAAGCTTTGTGGGAAAGCCAGAATATCAGACACCTCCAAGTTTCACGAGAACAAATTGCTTTGAGCCCATGTTTAGCTGTCCCCTGCTCTCTCTGTGGTATCAGAGGGTGGGCAGTGAGATGTGAACCACCTAAAATATCAGCCAGGTTTCCACAGAGCGTTCCACCACCTTGTGGGATTCACTTTCCCCACATTCCCGCTCTCCGTAGGAGCAGGACAGCATTGCCACAGCTGACAGAAACAGGGATCACAGAAAACCGAGGACGACTCCTCTGAACCTTACCCCCGAGCCTGACCTTTAAGGCTGCTCTCCCTCTCCCAGCTGCGTGTGCCAAGTCTCGGCACAGCATCATCAGTGGGAAATATGTACCGGAGGAGGAGGAAAATAACTGGGAGACATGTGAGTGTAACTGAGACAATGCAGAGCTGCCAGAGCGGTGACAGCTGCTGAGGGCAGCGCAGGGCTCTGACATGGTGCACATCCAGGTGAATTATGGTTTTGGTGTGCGTCTTCCTGTGGGCAAAGGAGCTAGCACAAGCATACAAGGGATTTTTTTATTGTTGCCGTTATCATCACCACGTTGTGGAGGATGTATTGAAAGCTCCATCCTACCAGGGGCTGTTTTCTGGAAGGGGGAGAAGGCTGGTGATGTCCCTCCCTAACACCCTGGAGTGGGTTATGTGAAGGCATTCCTTCAAAAATGCTAAGTCTACAACTCCTTAGCTTGCCAGAACATATTTTAAATTAGCTTTCTCCAAACTTTTCTCAAATCTCTCAGCAACAATAATGCCAGCCTAAATACTGTAAACAAAGTGTTTTTTCCATGCTGAACAGCTTAAGGAAAGTCAGGGGGAAAAAAAATAGAATCAGAAAAGAGTGGAGCACCAAGGCTGTCCTCGTCTCTGTGGGGACAACCCTTCATTCCTGGTCTGAGGTGCCTTGTGGCTTCAGCCAAGCCTTGAACTGGGTCAGACAGGTTCCTGGCTGGTCTCAGAGCCCATGCTGCTCTGTTGGGTCTCCACCACCCTGCAGTGTAAAGCACTTTTCCCTTTTTTTGTGCTGAGTGAGTTCATGCAGCTCCTGAGGAGCCTCTGGCAAAATGCACAGCTCTGCCTGAGGGACTGAGCTTCCCCAGGCTTGTTAAAACCTCAATATCCCACAGCCTGCCTGGAAAAGTTTTTGGCCAAGCTTCGTCAGTAAGATAGGATGAAATATACCATCTTGTGGTGGAAATATTAATTAGTTGCTGTTTCTGAAGTGTATTAGATGTTATGGTGTCTCTGTCTCTTCTTATCTGCAATATGGGCATCCTGGCCCTTCTTTCTACCCCAAACCGATATTTTATGCAAACCTGGAGTACAAAGCCTTCACTGACATATTACAGGATGAGCCAAGTGACTATCACTCAAATATTTATTTCATGAGAAGTAAGAACATTTTGCACTTTTCTCCAGAACTCTTTCAAAATCAGCTCATTTCTTCTTGTTGGAAGAGAGCCCATTGTTCATTTGACACTAAAGACAGAGCTTTGCTGTTTTCTTTTAAGTCAGCATTTGGAGGGTGGACAGCAGAGAGGGAGTTAAGCTTTATTATGCTGCCTTGTCAAAAGGATACAACATTATGCAAAAGGAATGAAGTGGAACAAAAAAATTTGCCTTCTTTTCCACATGCTCTCCCTCACTGGCATGCAGCTCCCAAATGATATTCCCTTCCTTCGCTTTGTCTGGTGGATTGGATTCCAGATGACTGTGTCAATTAAATGGCCAAGAGCACCTTGCTCAGGGAGCAGCCATCGGTTTCCTGCCGCCCTCAAAAAATTCTAAATTAACGGCGCAGAAGGGTGGTGCTGTTTGTCTGGTTTTAAATCTCCCTTAAATAAGCGTTTGGACAGCTTAGTGCCGGATCCTGGAATGAGCAATATCCCCCCAGAGTGAAGGCAGGCAGAGTGTCACACCCACGGGGGGACAAAGTGTCCTGCCTGAGGTGGTACCGAGCGTGGGAGCAGGGACCCACAGCTCCCCTGCCTCCAAAGAGAGAGGGACTGCGTGATCTACCAAGAGAAAAGAGGACAGATGGTTGTTTTCCTCTGTGGCTTTGCAGGATAAACCGGGAAGCACTGAGGGATGCCCCTCCTGATTTGTTTCTCTAACAATGCGTCCCTACATCCCAGCTGCTCTGCTCGCTGCAGAATGCTGGGCAGGGAAGGGGCTGGAGCACAAATCTCATCAGGAGCAGCTGAGGGAGCTGGGGAAGGGCTCAGCCTGGAGAAAAGGAGGCTCAGGGGGGTCCTTCTGGATTTCCACAACTCCTGATGGGAGGGGACAGCCAGGAGGGTATCGGGCTCTGCTCCCAGGGAACAGGGACAGGATGAGAGGGAATGGCCTCAGGCTGGGCCGGGGGAGGTTTAGTTTGGATGTTAAGAAAAATTTATTCACTGGAAGGTTGAAAAGCATTGGAACAGCCTGTCCAGGGCAGTGGTGGAGCCACCATCCTTGTAGGCATTTAAAGGACACGTAGATGTGGCACCTGGGGACAAGGTTTAGTGCTGGGCTTGGCAGTGCTGGGTTAACAGCTGGACTTGATGGCATCAAAGGGGTTTGTTTTCAACCTAAACAACTGTATGATAGCTAATGAAGTGTTTCTCTGTGTGTTTGCCCTCCTTGAAAATGAAATCCCTGATGGCTGGATGTAGTGCACAGCGAGGGAGTCCCAGTGAAATCCAGAGCTGAGTGTGATTAACTTCCCTGAACCTCTGAGGAATAGTACCAGGAAATTGCTAACATTGTAAATTGTCTCAAACATACACTTACTGAAGCCTTTAAAGAGCAATTACTATATGTTAACTGAACACCCATCAACTGTAAAAACAGCAGTTATGTGGGTTTAATAGGTGTATAAAGGAGAAAATCTCGCCACCCTGCAATTACTTCTAAATCACATAAAAAGTGTAACTTGTACACTCATTGCTTATTAATACATAAAACATGTACGGGGTGTTAAAACATTTAATTAGCACGTACATAACAGGCTAAAAGTTAAGTACCGAATTATCACTAAAATACCTCTGAGCTCTTCATTAGCCACGTGGAACAGCCACCCCCCAGCACTCGGGGCTCATATTGTTCTGGGAATTGGGTGTTTCCAGCTAATGTTCAGTGATTTGAGATCGGGAACATTGACTGCCCGTTTCCACCGCCTCCAGAATCACCTTTCTCACAGCACAGGATGTCCCTGGGAGAGACAGAACTGGAGAGCTGGAGGCCTCTTCTTACACTGGGAATCTGAAAAAAGCAGAAAAGGGGGTGAGGGCTGCACCTTAGGCTTGCAGTCAAGGTGGATTCTCACCGAGGATCCCAGGGGGAGGAAAACATGAGATATGTGCCCCTGGGAACATCACCCAACCACACAGCCTGCTGACAGAAGGAAACCACAATGCAGAATTTACCCTTTGTTTAGTCTAAGTCAGCTGCCAGTATGCACATCTACCACATGAAAGGCAAAACCTGAACATGTTCCCAGAACAGCTTCCTGAAAAAGCCATCTGCCGCTGCTGCCCAAGCTAGTGTTTACCGTCCTGCCCGTCATGACGAGCTTTGGGAGCATAAACTCTGTTTTTCCGAGCAAGATAACATCCTCACCTCAGCTTCAAGCCTGCCAGGTGAAGTCCAGAGCCTGATTTCTCCAGAGTCCCCTCAGTTCTTGCATGCGGACTCACATGGGTCCAACAAGAGAGGGAATTCTCCTGGCCCCAGGCACACAGATGGATGGCTGCTTCTCTCCAGGAAAAAAAGAAAAAAAAAAGGGTAGGGAAAAGAAAAAAAAAGGTAGAAAAGCCTCCCTTTCCTCAGAAGTGTTTTTCAACAGCCCCTAAGGAGGTGTGCAGATCTGCTCCCCCTCAGAAAAGGTTTTCTCTCACTAAATGTGCTTGAATTATTTGGCAGTGTTTGATGATGTTTTACTCATCTGGATAGTAAATCCTAATTTCTGGTTCCATGACAGATTCAAAGACAAAAAAACCCAAAACCAAACCAAAAAAATTTAAAAAAACTAATAAAAAGAAGTGTGTTTCATGTACAAAGGTATAACTTGGAGCAAATATTTAATTTGAGGCATATTCCCTCTTGATATGTCTGTGCACTTACCCAGGGGACAGATCAGAATCTGAGCAATTTGAGGAGTAAGAGATGGAGAGCTGACCTTGGCTGCCTACCAGGTGTCCAGCAAGCTGCCCCTTTGCTTCCTCTCCTCAGCAGGACAGTCGAAAAAATAGGATAAAAAGCTTGTGGGTAAAGATAAGGACAGGGAGGTCACTTGCTGTCTACTGCCATGGGCAAAATCCAAATATACTCCCAATCCCTGGAAATTCATTCATTTCTCCAATGACCATCAGCTGTGTATCCTGGTGCCATCTAACCCCTGGTCACCAAAAGGTTGGACAATGCAAATCTGCTTGGAGGGAACAAATAATTTACAGAAGGAACAGATTTCTGCTCTCTCCTGGGCCTGCATGTCTTGAAAGTCATTGGAGAAAAAATGGTCTTCTCATTCTGCAGCACATCAGGTTTATGGTCAGATTAGCTTGTCAGGACCCACCTCCATGATGCAGACAGTCCCTTTTGGTTTTTCATTTTTCGGTAACAGAGAAGGGAAGGTTTTCAGGCTCAGGCCATGGACAAGGACCCAACTTACCAGAATTAATTTTTGGGTTATGATAGAATTCCTCAGAACAACATTTCCTCTACTTCCTATACCAGCTCTCCATCTAGCAAAAAGAGATGTTAAATCCTTTTTCCACTCCAACAGTAAGACACAACCTGTTCACCCTCCATATTGTAAGATTTTTTGGTGAAGTATTTTTGCTCTATTCCTGCTACAGGAAACACCACAGAAATACTTGTATGGTATGACTTCTTTAAGCTATTGGCATGTAAAATAGATTATTGTCTTGTTCCATTTTTCTTATTCCATCCTCTAATTACTCTCTTTGAAAGAGCATTAGGGGCAAAGGATGAAATACTAGCAGACTTCTGCTCAAATTATATCTACAGTTGGTTAAAAGGAACATCAGATTTAAAATAACTGAAATAATTCATGAACAACAGACACCTCACTAGTGCAACTGATCCTCCATGAAAGGGACCTTGAAATGGTGATAGGAGATATTTATATATCGTTTTAAGCCCTTGTCTGTCACTGGGCTATGAACAGGAATTAAAGTTTGGGAATTTTGAATGCAAGTTTGTACAACTCCTCCTGCTTTGAGAGACTCAGTGTCTAAATATTGTAGGTTTGGTGAGTGCTATTCACGACACAAAGAAGTTAACCAAGAGGGGACTACCACTACCTATAAAAGAAAGACTTCCCAGTCTGGAACTGGAGACAACCTGGAATAACTAAAGCTCTGCTGGAAAACTGCTATTGAAGGAGCAAAAAAGATTCCCCCCTGCTCAGAGTCAGCTAAAGACAACCCGGAAACCTTTGTGCAGAGCAGAGCAGTCCTGCAATGGAACAGCTGTGCAGATAGGCTGTTTAGGAGCCAAAAATGTGGATGTTTAGGTTTGAGCCGTGAAGTTTTGATTGGGGTTCAGATAAGCTACAAGTGAGTCTTCGGTCTGAGCTACCACGGGGCTGGGGCAGTGCTCAGATCCTGATGTCTCCAAAATAATTTGGACCTGAGAGGATCTGTCTCCAAAATTCATATTTAATTTGGACCTGAGAGGATCCAACTCACACCCAGCTCCAGCTCCAGCTCCAAAACATCTCGGTACTGAAAGGAAATACCTCACTTTATCCTCTGCTTTGAGGTCTGTGTGGAAAAGCACTGTGTCAGCCTGGAGCTACAGGTAACCCAAAGAGAGAAAAAAATCAGGAAGCGATCTCATGTTATGACTCTCTGCTTTTGTGTTTTCCCTTTTCCACATTAGCTTTCAGATTAGACATCTGGGAGGGGAAAAAAAAAACCACCCACCACCACCAACAACAAAAAACTAAAAACAAAACCAAACCAAACCAAAAAAACCCCAAAACCAACAAAAAAACCCCAAAAAACCCAAAACCACAAAACCCCCCACCAAAACAAACAAAAAACTCCCAAAAAACTTCTCAAAAACAAACAAAAAAACCCCCAAAAAACAAACAAAAAGACCCCCAAAAACCCCCCAAACAAAACAAAACAAAACAAAACAAAACAAAACAACAAACCAACCAACCAACCAAAAAACCCCAACCAAACAAAAAAAACCCCCAAAACCCCAAAAAACAACTATAATGGCCAGGTTTGAGATATTTTATCTTGATAAAAAGACAAACCATTTTTATGTGCGTAAGAACCAACTACACAATATGGTTCCTGGTATTTGCAGAAAATATGACTGAGTACAGAATTAATAAACTCTCACAAAGCAGAAACTCAACTGACTGCTGGAGAAGAGCTCACCTGTATTACACCCCTGCAAGTTCGTTTACAGCATTTGCTGGTGTTCATTTCGGGGTGGGAGCCCTGTGAAATTTAATCTGGATGTTTTAACTGAGGAATCTTGGAAACTTTTCTCATTCAGGGTTCCAGTTTTGCCTGAAAAATGAAACGATCACCTCTTCCCTGAGCATTTTTAGCCACCTGTTAGCACAGCACTTTTCCACTGCAGACTGGGGAAGGTACATGATCATCCAGAGCACATGACCACAGGGTTTGCTTTCAAGGGTGACACTGAGGAGAAGGCCTACTTTTTTCCCAGAGGCAAAAACGAGGCAAATTTTCTCAATCTAAGGTTCTCGCAGAATGCAGAGTGTCCTCAGCAACAGCATCCATTTGATATAAATTAATGGGGGGGAAGAAGCATCTCCTTGCCAGCTTTCCAATTAAATTACATGGAAAGAAATCTAGGTTACATCATGAATCCCTGCAGAATGAGGTCCTAATTGTTAAACATGCACTTTTAAATGGATTAAATAACAACATACATTTAATCTGATGGTAAGAATATAATGATACTTTTGTTGCTGCTGTTTGTTGAGTCAATTACTTGATATGTGATGTCAACATCTGATCACCTGCCCTTGCTGTTTTCGGTCAAGAGGATAGAAGCACAATCAGTTTCTCAGAAGGATCAGTCATATTTAAAGTCGTTGACCTTCAAAAATCTTTTTTTCTGTGGTTGACATGAGGAAAGAAGCACAAGTCCTTTTTTCACCACCTCACCAACAACCATAAAAATGGGGAAGAAAATATCATTTTCTAACCTGTTTTCCAGGAGGATATTCTTGTAGTGTTAGTAAGAAATACTCTGCAGCTGCAGCAGAACAGCTCAAAGGCCTGTCAATGCTGCCTTTTTGCATCCAGCATGTTTGGAGTGCTGAATATTTATTTACCTGTGAGAAACCAAATCCTTTCCTCTTCTGAACATTTTTACTCAAATCACATGGTCTCAACAATAACGTGAAGTCCTGAAGAGTCTAAGAAGAGGAAAACATGGGTTTTTTTCTGGAAAAAAACCACATCAAAGATCTAGTGCTTTACAAGAGCTTGCCTGCTAATTATCTATTGGTTCTTACAGACAAAAGCTACCATTCCTTTAACTTCAGCATCTCTGCTAGAAGTCTGCAGTGACTTCTGTCTAAATGATTCCTCAAAGACTTGAAGCAATATTTGGCACAGTAGCTAAATATCGTTTCCTTCAGTGGCAGAGAAAACTCAAAATTTCTGTCCAACGTTTTCAACACAAGCTAAATTAATTTGAGGCATTGCTGGTAAATACCTCCCTCTCTTTAAATGCTGCTGAGAGCACAACAGAACAGCTGCAGGGAGACACATTTCACTTAGATTTGGAAGTCATGCATGTACAGTTGGCTAGACTGAGCTAAGCTCTTCATTAATAGAAGTGTAAACTCTATAGAGAATTCAAGAATCGAGCTGAGGCATATTTGCTGTTACACCAAATATTCAAAGAGAGAAATTATTTGAGAAGAAAAGCGCATCTCTTCTCATTCCAGCACTTGACTTCATTTTTCCCCCTAAGCATCCTTGCTGAAATTAATCAATTGCAATTCTTGATTGATTATTTTATGAAAAATGCAGTTTACTAACAGTGCCAGAATAACAGGGTTCACACAACTAACTTTTAGGCTGCATTTCTTTTTAGGTTGCTAAAATAGCAAAAATTTTTAATACAAAGATATTTTACCTGTCAGTTCTAATCAGAGAAACCAGGTGTTGAGTCAAATTTAAAACTGAATTGGTTTTACAGCAAAAATACTGTAACTTATATTACTATAACACACAATGGATGTGAAAGAGGTAGGACTTCTACTTCTGTGGATAAAGCTTTTGTCAGAACGGATTAAGATGAGACTTTCATTAGGGACAGATTATTCCCTTCCTGCTCACCATGGGATTTTCTTTTTTCTCCTTCAGGAGTCAAGACATGGAACCAGAGAGGGAACACACCTGATCTGATCGATTTCCACATTCTGATGGAACAAAATAGACCTCAAATGCAGCAAAAGGAAAGTCAATAGTGCTACCTGGCACTTATCTGCACACTGTCTGCTGCTACACAATACAGTGCATTGCATGAGAATTTATTTTATTTTGCTTATTTTTTGAGCCTTTTTTCTCATTTTTTGCAAGCTGACAGAGCTTTGGATTGAATTCCTCTCGCTATAAAAAGCCAGAACACAGACTCAACCCACAAAAGCCAAGCAAACCCAAAATCTCCCCACACCAACAGTATTTCATTGGGTGTTTCGCTTGATTTGCAGCATATTGTGCGAGTGCTGGAGAGAAGGGAAGGTAGGATCCAAGCTGGAATGAATTAAATCTGAAACAGAGATCGATATCTTCTCCTCTGTGATAGCCATTTTCTACATGTTAAGAGCTGTTGTGTGCTGTCCCCTGGCAGTGATGCCTATAAACCTAAAGTCTGATGCCTATAACCCTAAAATCCACTTTGATTCTAAGAAATCACTAACTCCATTACGTGCTATGCCACTGAGCGTACATTTAGATGCTTATTTATTTGCCCATACCTTTAGATTTGCCTCTTGGTCAAAAAATTATTAGACACAGGACAGAGCAGGGCTGTGAGTGAGTGAGCACACCCTCAAAATAGCTCACACTTCACCAAAAAAATGGGCTCTCAAAAAGAGATGAGCTGGAGAAGCCAAGGGTTTGGAGAAGTCAAGGGTTTAGAGAGCACTGAAGAAGCAGGAATTGGGAAATAGGCTCATGAGGGAGATCGGGAGGTCCTCTGGTTCAGCCTCCTGCCAAAAGCAGGATTATTGCCGACACTAGACCTGGTCAGCGGCGTTTGTAATCTCTTTGCTTTGGAGCCAGACAGCTGGAGGGCGGAAAAGTCCTGTGCTCTCAGAAAAACACCAAAGGAAGGCTTCAGGGTGAGGAAGAGAGCAGGAACTTGAGCCAGCTTTCACTGAGCTGAAAATCAGCAATCGCCTTCAGGTATTTTCTCAGAGCCTGGGGACTCATTGTGCTTTGTGGGTTCACACGAGGTCTTTGGAGATAACATTTCACGCAGTCCCTGTCACTTCCCAAAGTGTGGACTTTCCTCTGGAAACCCTATAGATCTGCACTTGTACGTGACCCTGAGCCACGGCGCAACCTTAAACGCTGAACTGCTCTCCAGGGAGGCTGGATTTTGGGAAGGGAGGGAGGTATCAGCCCTGACATCGCTATTCCCATAGCAACTCCTGCAAAGCCTCTGCTCTGGGGCGAACACAAAGGCAAGATCTCTGCGTGGGGAGCATTCAGCCCCTGAACCTCCAAAGGGAAATGCCAGCAGCCAAGACAGCAATAATGTGGCAAACATTTACCCAGGCCTTGCAAGCAAAGGGAGGACAATGAGCCTGGGAACGCAGTGTGTGCAAAACCCCGGCTGTCCCACGGCACAAATGCTCCCTGTGAAACTCAGCTGGAAAAAAAAATGGAATTGCCCACAGAGGCAGTGGTGAGTAAAGGATCATTGTTAGTCACTATTCCCTTTATTCCCTTAGCTTCTTCCCTCCCACTCCTGGGTTGTGTTTCCATTCGGCACAGAGCGATCCAGGCCCTGGAGGGAACTAACACGAAGGACGGGACAAGAGAGAATGGGTTAAAATCAAAGGGAATGGGTTTAGATTAGATTTTAGGAAAAACCTGGGGAGGCCCTGGCACAGGGTGCCCAGAGAAGCTGCGGATCCCTGGAAGTGTCCAAGGCCAGGCTGGACAGGGCTTGGAGCAGCCTGGGATAGTGGAAGGTGTCCCTGCCATGGAAAGGGAACTGGAACAGGATGATCTCTAAGATTCCTTCCAGCCCAAACCATTCCATGTTTTTATGATCCAGTCACATCCAGCCCGATACCTAAACATGGGGAGATCAAAGGGTTTGTTTCAAACCCACACTATCCTGACACTGAGGTAGGAGGGAAAACGCAACCCAAGGATCTAGGACTCACCCCAAGGTCTTCCACTACTACATCAGTTATGTAAGTCTTGTTAGTGATGTATCACTGAGCAACCCTTTCCTTCTTTAAAGTGGTAGTGGAAGTGCAGGCTCTGGGCTAGAAAATGCGCAAATTACTTGTAGGTCTTCCTGAACAAATGTTTCCAGAGATGGCTGAAAAAAGGTAGTGTCTCACAGCCCAAAATACATCATTCCCCTGCTTCCCCCATAAACATAGGTTAAGGAAATAAGGATCTTAACAGGGAAATACAGTATTTCTCTGCTTTTTGACTCCTAGGGGAAAAGGCAGAAGCATGTAAAGCTATCAGGTGATCAAAGGTTTCATGCTGTTCCACGGCATACACATTCCTTCAAGATCCAACTCCAGTACAACCAGAAAGCTGCTGAAACTGGGAACAGGATCTGATTAAAACACAACCAGAAAAAAAAACCCAACAAACAAACAACAAAAAACCCCCCCAAAAACCCAAAACAAGCAAAAAAACCCAAACCCCAGAACAAAACCCAAAAAACCCCACCAACCTTCTGAACATGCATTTAAAAGCCTGTTTTTAGCAAAGAAAGATTCCATGACAACACCACAAGCATCACTTTTGGTTTTCGAAGGAGAAGAAGGAAAGCCTCCTGCTCCAGATTTCTGGGTTTATATTCAGATCCAGTTAAAGCACAGCTTCAGTGCTGGATCTAGCAGGACATCAGATACTGGGGAATAAAATATTCCAACAGCTCATGAAGAGTCTGAGCCAGTAATCCAAAACACTAGCCTGTCTCCAGCTATTTCCATCTTCCGACACAGCCCGAGAAATTTCCTCGTTTCTGTGTCTGGGCTCAGGAGGAGTGGGCAGAGCTTGGCAGGGTACCCCTGACCTCTCACGGGTGTTGGGCTGGGGCATACTGGAGGCATTCTTTGGGGCTGTTGCAGACCTTAGGCCTCTGTGAGCTAGGGGAAGTCACTCCCTGTAACCTGCAAATCAAAAATTCCCCGTGAAACACGGAGGGGAAAGGGTGCAGGGCCTTTTTTTACCAAAAAGGGCATTTTGCTCCCCCAACAGAGCTGCCAGTTGCAGAACCAGTCACTTGCAGGGACCCATCATCAGAGCAGCCAACACAAAACCACACACAGACAAGCAGGCACTCTTAAAAAGTTTTTATTAATTTTCATTGTTTTTTTTTTTTTAAAAAAAACAAACCCGTCAGTGCAACAGTTCAGTATCCCCTTCCTATCCCCCATCAGTAAGCAGTAATTTTAAAATCAGGAAATACCGAGTGCTGAAGCCAATGGGTTAGCATTTTGCTATTATTTCCTTCTGTCAAACTCTGAAAAAGTCCTCTGTATAAATTAAACAATGAAAAAAATGTTATTTTCAATTCTATGTCATTACAGTCAACAGAATCATAATAATGCACCTAAAATGTGTGTCCACAATATATCAGGTATACATTTTTGGGAGAAGAAAAAAAGGAAAAAAATATGACATTCTAAGCTTGTTAAAAGGATAATGGTCCCATATTTTTTTATTACAGGTTAGCAAAACAAAATCCAATGGATTACAATATTTACATGTTATTTGAAAAATTAAGTAGTGATAAAAGCATGTCACAATCATTGTTTCTTTTTTTTTTTTTCTTTTTTTTTTTTTTTTCTTTTTCCTTTTTGGTAACCATTACAAACACCCAATCCAGGTATGGAACTGTTTAAATATATTTGAAATGAGGCCAATTAAAAAACAAATACAGACACAAAATGTGTATTTATACTTGTCCCTCCAATGTGTTTTTTCTATGATGTTCCCTCCCTATTTAAAAAAAAAAACCAAAACAAAACAAAAAACCCAACAGAAAAATCGAAAGAATCCCCCTAACACACAGTTGATGAATCCCCAAAAGCAAAACACCATGCTTCTCAAGTAGCACTTATTCCACAAATGCAACATTTTTGCCATCATTTTTATGTGAAGCTCTCCAGGACACAATTTCCTCGAGAGCTTCCTATTTCCCCCCCTCCCCCTCCCACAGATACCCCCCAAAAACAAAAAAAACAAACGAAGACACATGCATTTCTAAAACTAGGTTTCAGTCAAGTACTTTCTACTTTTTGGAAAGAAACTTTTTTTTTCAGTTTTTTTTCCTCGTTTTTCTTTTTTTTTTTTCTTTTTTCTTTTTTTTTTTTTAAGTTTTTGTTCACAATCGGAACATACCATGGGCACCAGATCCTGTATTGGCTGCTCAGGCAAAATCCCCAATTTTTTGAGTTTATTAATAGGCTTTCTACCCAAAGAGTAGTGCAGGATCAGCCACTTAAGGTATGCAGGTTCCTATCCATTTTACACTGCTCCCCTCATGCTAAAAAGCTAAGGAGGAGGGGAAAAAAACTTAGCAACTCCATCCACTGAATCGAGTAAAAGTAGTTCTCCAGGCTCAATGTCGTGTGTAACCAACTCACCTCCGCTGGCAAAAAGATGTGTTAACAGACACCCCTCCCTCCCACCACACCGAAACAAAACAAAACAAAACAAAAAAAAAGGAAACACACACAAACCACAGACGGAATTTTAAAAAAAAGAAAAAAAAAGAAGGCAGCCAATCTCAACGAAAAGTTACTGGTGTGAGACTGATCAATGTTAATATGACAAGCAACAGAACGGTTATGAGGACCTATGTGTTTGGCCCGTGAGCTGCATAGCTGTGCTGTAAGTTTGGTTCTTTAGGTTTTTTTTTAAAAGTTAAAACTTCTTTGTTATCTCCATATGTTTAAAATTAACGACGACAACAACAACAGCGACAACAAAAAAAGGTTCTATTCACAAGATCTAGTCTCCTTTCCCTGTCCCCCACTCAAAAAGAAATACTCATTTTTACATGAGAAACATAATTGTGCTGTATTTGTAACACCTCAGGCTGATAGAAAATAAAACGTGTGGCAAACAAAACCGCACAATCAGTCACATGAAATCTACCAAATATAACTGAATACTAACAAACAGCTTACCTGGAATAAAGGATGACAATTCACAAACAGTTATCTAGGAATTAAAGTATCTCTCTCTTTTTTTTGTTTTTTTTTTTTACTAAAATAATTAAAAAAATCACAGTATTTTAAGAAATAAAACCCACACTGGGATTTTAAGCACAATTTGTTTTTCCTTTCTTTAAAACTTTTTTTTTTCTTCCTCCATTCACCACCTTGCCCAGCAGTCTCTCTACATTTAACCACAACAACAACAGGTAGTACTGACAAATGCAGAGATCTCCCTTGGTTAATTCTGAGGTACTAGGAAACAGGTGACTGTTTTTAAGCAAAGCAGTTTCTGTTTTGTTTTTCTTTTTTTTTTTTTTTCTCCTGGGTTTTTTTTTTTCCTTTTTTTTTTTTTTTTTTTTTTTTTTTTTTTTTTTTTTTTTTTTTTTTTCTCCGGGGTTTTTTTTTTTCCTTTTTTTTTTTTTTTTTTTTTTTTTGTTTGTTTTCTCTCTCTTTTCTAAAGCAGTTGCGTTCAGTCTGGAAAAGCGTTATGTATTAAAACTAGAAAAACGCACACAAACTTGTGCGTCGAAAAGTTGTCCCCCCACCACTTCTTCCACGCTCACGACGCTTCCATTCACAAAACAATCGAGGTCTCCACTGCAAAGCACGATGTGTAATGTAGGAAACACGGGGAGTTGCTTCATTAGTCCAAGATGAATATAACTTCCCATTGTCAGATCCGGGAGGAAAAAGATGCAGTGATGTAATGGAGCCACTTATCCCATCACTTAAATAACTTTAATATACACACACTCACACAGGTACCAGTGCTTTGAAAATAGATCATTCAGTCCTAAAAGCAGCTTTAATTCTTCCTTCTGCCCACCCCGCCCGCCCCGCCCTGTCCCACTCATCACTGTTCAAGTAGGGTCGATTAGAACCACACCAAACTCATTCATTTTTGGCCTCTGGGCTGTCTTGGAGAGGTTTGTCGGCAGCCACCATGCTCACCGCTGTTTCCCCGCCGTGGGAGTAGTCCACCACCATGGTCTCGATGCCCTCCTTCTCCTCTGGCAGCGCGCTGACCATGTCCTCCACGTCCTCCTTGGGCTGGCTGTCCTCGCCGCTCCTGTGCTTGCTCTCGTTCAGCGCCCTGCGGAGCGGGAAAAACAGGAACGGTCGGGCACAGGGAACACCAAAGCCAGCCCTGAGGGACAGCAGCAGCAGGTCCCCTTCCAAACAGGCAGGCACAAGCAGCCACGCCACGCCAGGGGCTCAAAGGGAGAGGAGGAGGAATGGAGTTGCCGGTGGGACCCCACGTCGCTCTAGCTCTGAAACCGAATCTTTGTTTGTTCCGCACCAGGACGAATGTGGTATTGGAAGGAAGAACTGGAGATGTGACACTTGGAGTTTATTCCCATCTCCCCAGTGCCTTGTAAACAAGAGCGAGTAGGCACCAACCAGGAAAGGAGAACTTTTCCCAAAGAGTTAATAATCCAATAAAACTTTCCACAGGTTGCAGGATTTCAAGTACTTATATTCAGACTTATATGCCCTTAACGGTAAGAGACTTTATTATTTCTCATCCCACCGCAGTTAACCTACAATATCATATTCCAGTGCTTCCCACATGTCAGCAGCCTGGAATGAAATCTACTCTTTGAAGAAACTCTGGCCAGAAAAGAGATCTCTGCTACCAACGAGACGGAAACAGATTGTTCCAGAGATGCCTATCTGTGATGCGCATCATCCCACAGCATGCAAACTGCTGTAGAGAGGCAAAATTTTTTTAAAAAATCAACAGTACACTTAGGGGAAGTTAATCCTGGCTGAGAGGCATTCACCTAAGGACAATCTCAAGTTTTGGAATCACAGTTAAGCCCTACAGTTTACAGCCACCCTGGGCAGCAGAGTTAAACAGGATGCAGAGACATCTGATGACTGCGTCTTCACAGAAGTGTTTGCGTTCATCATAGCTTTTTGGGAGGGGAGGTTTGGGATGGGGGGAACACACAGAGACCTGCTGACACCTCTGGCTGTCTGGCAAGGGAACACAAACCAACTTACATGCCATGTCTCAGCACGTGTCGCTCCCACTCGGAGCCCTCGGTAAATGATCGGCCGCAGAACTCGCACGGAAAGCGCTTCTCTGGAGCACTGCTGTCAGGAAACATCATGGCATCTGGGAAAAGACCGCACAACCCAAAAATTCAGACGTGCCAGGGCCAAAAGGGACCACTGGGATGCTATGCTGATCCTCTCTGCTGCACCTCGCATTCCAGAGAAGCAGAAGGACTTTCCTGTCAAATAACTGTGAAAATGCAACTCCCCCAAAGAAAAGTGACACTGCAAGCGACAAATCTCATCCTAGGTTTTAAAGAACCTCTGCAAGTAAGGGTAACAAGTTACTACTACTCCCTGTTAATGTGTTTCAACAAATGAAGAGACTCTGGAATTGAAATTGTACACCAAAACTGCAAAGTTTAGGACTGAAATGGTCTGAAAGCAAAATAAAAATAAAAAAAAATCCCACTCAAGCCCATCTATAATTTTTGGAATTGGTAGTACAAACTTTAGGAAAAACACGGATTTGGCATATTTAACATGTGATTCTTATAATAAATCATGAAGTCTCACGGATTAAGTCCTGCATCTTAACTGCATAGGTGTTTCATCCCGTCCTAATCTTTTATACAAAGTGCTTGGGGCCTCATTTGCAGAAGTGTCAAGCACCTTGTAATATGAGTGAAGTCACTGGCAGCTCGGGAGTGACATTCCTGAAAGCCAAGCTCCATGTGAACACAGCCTGCTCTGACAAAAGATGAAACATTTTCTCACAAATTAAGAAGATCACTGCACAAGCCATTAAAAATAATTGCATGAACTATCTCACTTGATTCTTTTGCTGGAAATGAGACAGCACCATCTGCTCAGAGCATTAATTCCTTAGCAGGGATTATCTTAAGCAAGAAATCAACAGAATGTCTTTCTGACTCCTCCTGAACTACATAATAAAAGAAAAGGGATTTTGCTTAATTTTGGTTCTGATCTCTGCTCACTTGATTTCTTCACTCTCAGACTTACTCTGTTCAAGATCAGTCTATGAACTCAAAATTGCTCACACATTCCCCATTATCCATGCCTAAGTCCTGCAAATGCATTTTTGTGACACATTTCTCACTTGCAAACCTTTACTTCAGTTTTATATGGGATGGTTCTTGACGCGATTTTTTGCCTCTTCCCATGAAGGAAAAGAATCCGCTTTGCATTTGACTTATTACGTGGTTAAATATCATGAAGCTGCTGTGTCAGGGGACACCAGAATGCAAGGAAATGCCATTGGCTCAGTTTACATCTGGATTTCAACACCTTACGTGTGGCACAAATGTATAAACAAACACACGGACTAGCAATGAAATAGAGGCAAGTATTTTTGATGGGTATCAAGTTTCAGAGGCAAATGCTGCTGATGAATATATATATATATGTCCACATGAACAATGAATGGCCTTTCTCTGGTCCAACAGCCCATTTGGAGGAGCCAGAAGCTCTCATTCGCACCTTCAGTACCGCACAGAGCTCAAGTCAAAGTGGAGAATCTAGGGAAGAAATCCTGATTTCTCCCAAAGCCACAGACCCCAGAGGGTGCAGACAGATACCTGGAGCACACAGAGACACCCTCAGCAAATCCCACATCCTGCTAATGCCACAAAGGCTAGAATTGTCAGATCCACCCCAGCAGCACGCAGGATTGCACAGTCTGATGTGGTTTGAAAGCTGTGACAGCGTCAGCCACTGTGGCACGCTCTGTCCTCTGCTGACAGGGCAAACCACTTCTGTGTCACAAGTAGCTTCTGAAAATGCCTAGGAAGATGCCAGCATGCTGCTTAGCATCCAACCATGCCTTCAGTTCCTGTCTCACTGGGACATTCTTCAAAAATCTTGCACCTCACAGTGGTAATTCACTGTCTAAAAAGATGCCATCAATACAACTGGACCTTTTCTAAGGTGTTTTCTGCATTTTCTACCTATTTTAGTATAATCTATTACAAATGGTTAAGAGATTAAAAAAAAAGATGATGGTGAAACACCAACCCTACAGGCTAGAGCAGAAAGAAATGCTGCAAAACAAACTTGAAAATATGCGTGATTTTTTTAGGCTGATCATCCAAACAAGTATAAAATCATTTTAGTCAGTCACAGATTAAAGAAAATACAGACACAGATGAAAAAAAAGAAGTACAGAATCATTAAGACACTTCCCATCAATTGCTTAACTTGAAACGTGAGGATAACACATCTATTAACCCTTGCAAATTTAAAACTCCAGCAGAGAAGGTGATGTTTTTACACTTTCCCGGTGCAACCTAAAGCCAGTTTAAACAATGAACTTCACCCTGGGCTGCCCCCCTCCCTGTGGCACTTTCACAGGGATTTGTAAGGCTTGGCAGAGAGAACTTTCTCCTCCTTGGTCCGGGTACCACAGCCTCCAAGGTGACCCCAGCACCTGTGCCTGTGTGTAATGCTAAGGTAATCCTCACAAGGACAGAGTGACTCCTCACCCCCTGCTCGCTCTGGGTCTGCACAGGGCATTAATCAGTTCCTGCATCTGCAGCTGAGGTGAGCTGGTGCTTCAGTCACATCATCACACAATTATTGTTCCAGCCCTGAGAGGGTCGAAGCTGTCCCTGAGCAGACACTCCCAAGCACATTTCAAAAAAACTGCTAATGTTGAACTCTGAAATGCATGTCCTCCTCTGATTTTTCCTCCTCTTTATGTCCTACCCTGATTCTTCCGCTGCTCTACCTAAGTCCTCATGCAGGATGTTTTTCATTAGAACATAAATGGTTTCCTATCCAATTGGCTTCCTTTCTCATTTAAGTTAAAAGCCATCACTAACCACACTTGAAATATAAACTGAATTTATGCTTCAGGGACACTGAACAAAACCCAGGATGCTGGGGTCTTGCTACTAAAAGGTAAGAACCCCCCACCAAGTTCTGCAAACTACCTGTGAATCCAGAAATGGGAATTTTTCAGCATTTGAGAAACATTGTACGGGGACACCTTTTCTTTTCTGAAAAGCTCTTGAGTTGAGTTTGAAAGCTAAAAAATCGGGAGGAAAAGGTTAAACATGGTGGAAGTACACAGAACTCGCAGCCTTCATCCCTGACTTGGACAATGCCAAGTGGAAGCTGGAAACTGGCTACCAAAACAGAAAACCTGACAGACCGCTAAAATACATTTACATAGTTTTCCAAGCCCTTAAAGATGTTATCTGAACAGGCATATTAGTCAGAGATGCTATCTTTGCTTTCTCATAGTATGTATTCTCTCGTAACAGACAGAAAACTTGTGAGGAGGATTAGAAACATGAGATTCCCACAGGAGCTGTGTCTTCAGGAAAGCCACATTCTGTTTCTGCTGCCATTCCTGCTGCAGAGTATGTGCTGGACACGCAGCAGCTGACCTCGCATGGTTGGACTGGTCAGGCATGTGGCAGTGCCTAAAAAAACCCAACAAAAACCCCCCAACACATCAAAGAGCTGCACTGACCTCTCTCTTCAGCCTTGGGGCTTAACTCTTCTTCTTTTTCTTCTTCATCACTGCTAGAGCTCTCTGTTTTCCCTTTCATTTGTTCCAACTGGTCCAAGTTAACCCGTCCAACCAGCTCAAAATTACGACTCACCTTTGGAAGAAATGCTCATGTTAGCAGTCAGCACAGTCACCAACCAACCAGGAAAATGGCCACGTGTGCAAACCAAAATTGAGTACACCCCAAAGCCTGCTCAGCTCGAGGTGACATGCAGTCCCCATAATCAAAATAATATTTATTTCCAGTGACAGTGATTCTTCTCTCTCTGTTTGTTCTGAATTTCTCATTTCTGTTTTTGGGGAATTAACGAGATTCTGTAAGCCCCCTTCACTTCTTCATCCAAGAAATGTAAAACATGAAGTTGAATCCTCATTTTGATGGCATTATTCAACCGCTGTGATCAAACACTGCTACCACACATCCACACTGAAGGAAAACTCTCTGTGACTTGTCCATTCAGCTTTATTCATGAAAGGATGGTTCTTTTTTCCACTAAGCACATGGCTGCTGTGTGCCACATACACCCTCACTCATTAATAACAGATTAATTTTCATTACGCCGGGCAGCAAAGTGCTTTGCAAACCGATACGGAGACTATAATGGGAACACTTCACCCAGCAGCCAGATTCATCTAACCCTGGGGTGAAACGCACCAGCTACTTAGCAGCTCACAGCAGCAGTACGAAAGGAGCAGCTGAGGGCACAGGAGTCAGGAACTCCACCACATCCAACAGAAACAGTGGAGCGGCAGCCAGATTTACAATGGAGGCGGAGAGCATGGAGCATGACCAGGACACCGAGGCTAATACTTGTTGGATGACAGGCGCCCTCTGAGCTCATTGATCACTGCTGGGAAGGGTTTTGGATTCATCTTTCATGCAGAGAGACAGCCCTCCAGCAGCACAGGCACCGAGCCACAGAGGCAGAGAGGATGGAGACGGAGCAGTGAACGCAGCACAGCACATCCTGCAAGATGCTGAACCAAGTATCAATGCCCACTGACTGTTTTTTATCCCTCTGCGGGAAAGGGAATGTGAGTGATCCCAAAGAGGACGTGAAGTGGACTGCAGTGTACACCCAAGCAGCAAAGTATCCTGAGCACAGAGGTGTGAAGATCCCTAGCTCTGTGTACAGACTGCTGAGGTTCTCTAACTTCACACATTGCCCACCGAGGTTTAAGCAAACAGGACCCCATGCAAGGCACTTGTTTCAACCCAGCTCATACAAAGGAACTCTTTTTAAGGGGCAACATGCAATCTGGGTAGTATCTGAGCCCAGAACTTAAGACACAAATTGGGGAGGTGAAATTTACCAATGAAAAAAGGCAAAATGATACCCTAAACTACCAGCACCACCACTGCAGGTCCAGACTGGAAGAGAGAGCTAAATTAAGGGAATAATCTTCCCAGCTTGATACACCACGTCAGAAAAACCCAAGCAATAATTCCTCCTGGATATACCAGGCACCTTGCTGTGTTGACTAGGAGGTGTGGAACTCCTCGTGCACCATTTGAATGGCAGAAGACTCTCCAGAAGTAAATACAGCAGACCGACATAAATTAACAAAGTTTGGTTTTATAAGATGGCCAAATATTTTTTAAGCATGCAAAGTGTTTTGTTTTTTCTGGGACTTCTGCTGCTAATACCTTCCCTATAAATATATTTGGCTTTAAGGAAAAGTCATTCAGTCAGTGAAGTTTTTATTGAGGACTTTGGGCAGCTCAGCTCCACCAGGTAAAGGAATATAGCTGCCTCCCCTGGAAATCTGCCAAGGAAACGCTCTAGGAAACATTCCAAAACACATCTCAGTTCTAGAACTGAAACCTTTCTCAGCTACAGAAATTCAAAGCTAACGGTCTGTGGAAAGCCTTTAATGACTTCTCAAAGACTGGACCTGGTATGCTCTCAGGTAATCCACAAAAACTCCAAAGCAGTCTTAACTTAGGACCTGGTTGGACTTGCTGTTTATCTTTCCCTTGTTAAATGCAAAAGGGGATGTATAGATCTCTTTGTTATTAAGATATGCATGGCATGTCGAACTGCTGAAGTTACCAGAGCAATCCTGTGTTTGGAATCTCCTGCCTTTTACAGGGGCTGAATCACACTGCCTTGGTATTGTTCCACCACCCCTTCCCCACCCCCCTTTAAATAAACCCAGCGTACACAGGGCCATCTCCAGATAATCACATTCTGCATGCAGCAGTCTGCCAATTCTGATCAATATGAACAGCTTCAGAAAGGCTTACTTTTCAGTTTCTAAAGGGAAAAAAAAAAGAAAAAAAAGAGAGAAAAACGAGGAAGGGAAGTGCAACATGGGATTAGTTTCCAGATTTGGGTAGGAAGAGAAAAAAGAACAACCATGTCAAGTTGGCTACTCAGACAGGCCAAGCAAACTAACACTGTTTGCAAAGAGTAAACTGCCACAAATGAAAACTATTTGGGTCTTACCTTGTGCTCATCTCGAAGGTGAGCGTCCAGCTCCTCTGTGTGTTTGGTCTCGTAGTAGCAGAGTTGGCATTTGTAAGGTTTCAGTTCATTGTGCTTCTCTATGTGCTGCTGCAAGCTCTCGTCACTGGAGCAGGTGAAGGTACACTTGTCACAGCGGAAAACAACTCCCTGCAGGTACTTGGACAGTTTGGAGCGGCAGACCTCGATGGGAACGACCCTCTCCTCTGTGGGGACAGGAAAATATTCACTCAGTAACACCAGGAAAGAGTCCTCCCTGCAAGGACAGGGTTAATCTCCAAAAGCTGCAAACGGGGGTGTCCTCTGTAAGTGGTGATTGGGTGAAGAGGAGAGGAACAGAAGGGCTTGGGCCAAATGAAACTCCATCTATGAGTCACAGGAGCAGAGCCCAGGAATACAAAACCAGCCATAAATCAGCTGAGACCAAAAGTGCGTTTTTGTTCAGTACTTGACAGCAGCCAGGAACAGCTTCTAGAAAAGTAATAAACAGGGAAGCTGCAGGGTGCTTCGCAGGCTGTGCATAAATCCAGGCTGGTGTCCTCAGCATCACACCCAGACCCACCCTCTGGGGACTGAGAAGGTGAGCAAGGCAGCACCTTTCCTCAAAAAAAAAAAAAAAAGAAAGGCTGCGCAGGTCAGCCAGCAGAAGAAACTTCCTGACATACCCAGAGCTTTCAGAAAGCTCAGACTCCAACCCTGCATGCATGATACACTGAAAATGCCCTTGCTGAGTTTTTAAACTCTCCACTCCTCTGACAAAGCACTGATGTTTAACAGAGCAGCAATTAATTTTGGTCATTTGACACAGCCAGAATCCCGATGTGCCTCAACACTCATCCACTGTGGTTCCCTCCAAGCTGTGCACACAAGAGAAACCCCAAATCTGACCGCTCAGCTGAGGGTCACCAGCAGATCCTCATTAAGGCTTTTGTCCACCAAACTGGCATGTTGAGCTAGAACACTTGAAACTCAGCGCTGCTCCTCCTTATGGACTGCGTATTAAAGGAGGGGTTTGATCCTCCTCATCCAGGCTCATCCCAAAGGACAGGCGAAAAAGAAAAGAGGTCTGAATCTCTCATGGAGGACATGAAGGCTGAAGGAATGTGAGACGTGGCAATGCACACATGGATCTGAGCCAACTGGCCCTTTCTTTGAGCGAGGAGGGTAAAATTACATCCAAAGACAACTACAGAAACACACACTCCCTTTGCAGCAAGACTTTTTTTTTTCTACAGCCCAACAAAATATTCCATCCTGCTCAGCTTCTCCCTGAACACAAAAGTTACCCTATCTTGTAACTTCCTCTTTTTGAAGTTCTCCCCAAAGCTATGCCTTAACAAAACAAAACAAAACAAAAACACCCAAAGACTTGTGACACTTTTCTACACCAACAGCAGCCTCTCTAGCTATAAAGAAATGGAGCAGTGGCCATTCAGGGTGGAAAACGGGAGAACAGGGTCTAAGACGCAGCAGAATTTAAAGCTGTGGCGCTGAGATCACTAGAAAAGCTCTTTACAAGGTTGTTGCAGCTGCATGCTTTTGGACTCATAGAAATAAGTGACACAGCCAGTTTCAGAAGTGGAAAAGCCAAGTGAAGTTTTTAAAAAAAAAAAAACTAATTAAAATACTTTAAAATTCATTTTTCCTCTAATGCCTGGCATGGATTAAAAAAGCTAAAATGTAGGATTGTATAAAAACTTTAAATCTACCAGTCTGAAGTAATGCAGCATTCTTGAAATCACATTAACAAAACCTATTACCTCACAATCACACGTGCAGAGTCGCCAAATCGAAGGCAACACAGTAAGAGGAGAAGAGCAAAATAAACATAAACTGTTCCACAGATTGAAGGATTTCCATTTCAGGGAATGATTTATAACTTTTACATGATGTATTCATGTCAGTGAACTTCCTCCAAGCAATGATTTTGGAACTTGCAGGGCTACTCGGACCTGGAACGTTACATTTCCCGAGGTGATGCTCTCACCTCCAGCTTTCTCCTGAAAAGCTCTGGTTTTTTAACTACTCATTTGCAATGCACTTATCATGCCTGGGCAACTGACAAAATTACAGCAAACCATAAAGCCCCATACACAAATTGAAGAGGTAGCTTCTTTACCCACTTGCAGACTTCCTCAAAGTTCATCACTGTCTAATCAAACTCTGCTGTAGACACCCCACAAGAAGATGTCCCTGCTTGTGGAACAATTTTGCAAGAGGTGTAATTTAAAAATAACAACAAAATAAACACCGAACAAAAGCGTCACCTTGGTTTAAGAAATTCAGTCCTTCCATTAGACTGGAATATTCAGGCTAATTGTATCAGGGAATAATCTGAAAGGACATTAATGACTAACTATTTTCAATACTGTAACTCAAAGCAGACATACATTTTTTTGTTCTGGGCTTAAGAGAGCTCAGGACTCTGTTAGTCCTTAGTTGTAACAAAAAATCTTTATTCAGCAACACACCAAAGCATATATAACTTATTTCCTCCCCTCAAAGGTAAACCAAAACAAGCAGTCCTACTTATCTAGACACAAACCAATTATTTGATCATCTTGGGTTTTGAAAATATACATTTTTGCCTGTAAATCCAAACTGCAGTCACAGACCATGTAGCATTTGCACTCCAGTAGTTGAAAGCAAGCACTGCACAAGGATTCTGAATGTATCAGTGAAGCTGTATGTACAATGGAAAATGCCAGAAAAAAGCATGTGCAAGGGATCAGGATATGCAGCAAGGAAGCCTTTGGGGAGGCAGGTAAATTTGAAAACTTATCTTAAAGGTTACTATTCAAAACACATGGGTGTTATTTCTCTTATACGGAAAAAGAAAATCACTAGTTCTCTGAAGGAAGAAAAAGGAAGAAAAATGCTCAAGGATTTACAAGCAGAGCCAAGAGTGAACTTGGTTCGTTGCATTCAGCCTTGGAAAACACCAACATACTTCAAAATGCGTGAGGGGAACGCTGCTGGAAAGGATAACATCAGGAGAAAAGGTGGTCAGGCATGGAAGGGGCTGCCCAGGGAGGTTTGGAGTGCCTGGACATGTCCAAGGAACAACTGGACGTGGCACTCTGGGCTGGGGACAGGTTGATCTCAGAGCTCTTTTCCAACCTGTATAACTCTGTGACACATTAACTCCATTGTCCAGCATAAATTAAAGGCCAACACTAATGCTGGCCATGGATCAGGGACTCACCATCTCCTCCGGTCTGTCACAAAGACCAGGAAGAACCAGAGAGCCAAACGTCTCCTCCCTGACCTGCAGCAGCCTCTGGCTGTGCCAGCCCCATGGAACAGGGCACCTGTAAGAGTCTGTGGGGTCCATCTGTACCCACAGAAGGGAGGTTGAACTGCCCTGACACTGATAAGGGACAGGTGGCACATGAGGGAAGCTCTTGGAGCCTCTCTTTCTTAAGGGGCAGCAAATTCCTTGCCTATTTTTTTTTCCCCACGAGGCATTCTAGCTGATATTCCTTTAACCCTGTGAAATTCAGCCTCTCTAGTCACTCATTAGGAGGCAAATATATTCTCCATTTCAAGCACATGCTGTTTCACCAAGGATTAGGGGTGCAGCAACTTGGAAGTAATGTAAGAGTCATGCATCTGTACACATGCCTTTTACACAAAAGGAACATTAACCATGGATGGATCAAATCCCTCACTCTTGATTTTACATTCTGCATCACTCCATCTACCTCAGAACTCATTGTCTTGGGCCGCTGCTCCGGGTTATGCCCTTGCTTTGCCAATGTAATGGCTATAAAACAGGAAGGCTATCTCAGACTACATTGACTACCCCTCAGTCTCTCTCTCAGTGCACGTTAAATCTTGTCAAAACCATCTGCTTCAGCTGCCACACAATTAAACACAACAGATAGAGGGCTGCTTTTCGGCTGGATCCACGCACCAGAAATAACTTTAAGTATGAACCCTGCTTCCTTCATTACCTGGACATGTGATGTCAAAGAAAACCTTTTGGTTGCTTTTGTGGCACAGCCACAAAATGGAGCAAACTGGGCAAAATCTGACACGGCAACACCTTCAGAGACAGGAAGAAAAAGCCAAAGCATCTGCCAAACCCTCGCAACCAAATACGGCAGCTTTGTAATGTGCTTTCTGAATCCCTGGTGGGTGATTTCCCCAGATGTTCCCTCCGAACAGCCTTGCTAGCAGAAAGAAATCTGAATTCTGCCAGGCTCACTGTGCTGATGTACAAGGACTTCACGCTACCAGCACCGGGAAGTGGTGTGTTACAAGGAATTACGACAGCACTTGTCACACCAGAATCTCCTCCAGGAAAAAAGATGGCATGCAAAACTCGTGTTTGCTCACCACCAGTACCCCACTGTGAAACTCTGCCCAACCTACAGGCAGGCAGAGTGCCATCCCAACACATGGGTTTGGATTTCGGCAGCCAACAGACCATCTACAGGCATCAAGTGTGATAGCTGTGGGCAGGAATCCCAGCCCAGAGAGCCCAAACTGCTGTCTCTCCTGAGCCAGCAAGCCCACAGTTAATAGAATATAGAAATCCCTGATCCCACTTTTAGCAGGCTTAAAAAAGAGGTGTAGATAGAAGAGCAGTTTTGTATTAAAACAAAAAATGAGGTAATTATTTTGTTTCTAAGAACATTGTGGAGAAAATACTCAAGGAATTAATCAAGGGATATTTTGAGGCCTCCATGGTTAGCTGATAAACTTTCTGGGTGAGTTTATGATAGTAAGGCCTTCATGATAACAAGGACATGGGCAGAGAATAACTCTGGCCTAGATCAAAGCTGTAAATTAGGGCAACACTTGCCAAACAGGTGTTTGATGGCTGTTCACCTCTCTTGAGGAAAAGCTTAAAAACTATTCCAAATCTGCCCTGTTTTGGCACTGGCAAACTCCGAATTTTATGGGTAATAAATAAGATGCATCATATAGAAATGAGACAGACAATCAAGGGCGAGTGACTTATTCAACACACTTGTCCACATGTAAAGGGAGAGGAAAAATTTAATGAAAACTGTCTGAAAAATTGAATTAAACCAGACCAGGACACTGTCCAGCACTCCCCTCAGCAGACACAGACACGGACACGGATGCTGTTACCTCTGTGCAGGACTATGTGGTCGATCATGTTGCGTTTGTATTTGGTGTGATAGAGACAGAGAGGGCAGCGAAGGTCTTTGGGTCCTTCCTCGGGGACTGCCGAATGCCCGGCTTCCACGTGCATAGTAAAAGCAGATCTGCGAGAGAGGAGGGAGAGACAGCCGAGAGTCACAGCTCTATAAGGGACGTGTGGGGTAAAAAGGCGCAGATACCACTCAGCCCTGTCCGCACGGGCGCTGCGAAGGGGCTGCTCACATGAGAGACACATGAGCAGAGGTATTTTGTACCCTCAAAGCAACAAACAGCTCGTTGTGACAAGATATTCCACCACACGGGCTGCTCCACAGTCACATTGCTACAGTTGAGATAGCAAAAGAATTCCCATCCTTCACGCTCATTATCTGTCTTCGGGCTGAAACATTCAGCGTACTTTCTCCAGCGAAGGTTAAATTTTTAGCAAGTTGAACAAAATCCATCAACTGTCCTGGACTTGCGGAGGGGAGGACATACTTATTTCAGACAGAAAACATCCTTAACCATCTTGATCTAAGCAGCTAAACTGTTTAGATTGTGGGCACAAAAGAGATTTGTGCTCCTGGCGAGTTTGGCACTGAGTAGTTTAACTTTCAAAGCATAAGCTATAATGATCTGAAAACCCAAGAGTTACAATACTGTACTTATTAGTGTGGAAGAATTAATGAATACTCCACAGTACTTTTGAACAAAAAATTTCATGCTGGCATTACACTGGCTGCATACTTGGAAGTTGCAAGAGATATACATAACAGAAGAAATTAACTGTACATCCATCTCACCACAAGCTTGACTACTGAAATCAGAGCTGTCTCTAAACTTGGGGTGTTTGGTAGTTTTTTCCTACGGCAGTGATAAAGCTTGCAAAAGGTAAGGGGCCTGACACATTGAAGTAGAGTAAAAAGTGACTTTGGACGCAATCCATCAATCACTGAATTCTGCAGGTATATTTCTATCAACTTCAGTCACTGCTTTCATGCACTTAAGTTTCTAGGGTGGCTTGAGGAGGGGATTGGTATGAGGTTTTTTTTTCTGCCTCCCCCTCCCCTTTTTAAAGACAGAAAATACGCTTGATCCCTGAATGTTTGAGATACCACACTGAACACTACTCCCTCACGCAACTATGAACGTGTTTAAATGCTGTTTGATTTATTTCATAACATCAAGGTGAAAGAAAATGGCACTTGCAAGACACGAATAGATGGGACCTGGAAATTTCTGGTAATGTTTAAGACAGAGAGCAATCAGGATACAAAGCATAAGCAGCAGATTTTAACGTAGAGATGGCAAAGATGAAGGAACAGAGGGCAGAGACTTAACTAAGGCTGCTCTTACATAGATTCTCTCAGGTTTGTGCTCAACATTTTCCTCAACAGAACTCCTTCCCTTTATCCAGTCCTACTGTTTACTGTCACTCTAATAAGTTTAAGACCTCAAATGTCAGCTGAGGGTGTTATGCTTGAGGGTCCAGCACATCAGGAGGAAATGATGAATTGCACAGATGCCTTTCTTTCTTTTCTTATGGAAGAACAGCTAAAAACACACACAGAAACAATCATACAAGGCACCAAGTCTTTAAATTTAAATAATTGGATTTTCTGAAGTGTCTCTGTGTGCTATCAGATATTCTAGAGAACAGCATCTTTCTGTCATTTAAGCTAGAAAGATTGGGGGGAAAATAAAATTACATGAGAAGGCTTTCTTCAGTAAGGTGATATAAATTCCCCTGTCGCCCCAGGACACTTGACTGTCCCATGTTTTATGCTGATTGCACCAGGAAATGACATTACTTCTACAGTAAAAATTTTCACGCTTAAGGACGAAGGGATTGTGAAAAGATTGTTTCTGATTCTCAGAGAATCCCAGAGGAGAGAAAGGAGGGATGCTGGCAGAACTACCACCGTGGACTTCCAGAGGGCAGACTTTAGCCTGCTTAGGAAACTGGTAGAGAGTCCTTTGGGAGGGCATCCTGAAGGACAAAGGAATCCAGGACCACTGGATGTTCTCCAAGAAGGAAACCCTGAAGGTGCAGGAGCAGACTGACTCCATGTGCCAAAAGATGAGACAGTGGGGAAGACTGGTCTGGCTGAACAGAGAGCTCTGTCTGAGCTCGGGGAGAAAAGGAGAGTTTATGACCTTTGGAAGAAGGATCGTGCCAAGAAGACAACGGGGATGTTATGAACCTGTCGGCCCCAAGCTGCAGCACAGGAGGTTTAGATTGGGTGTAAGGAAAAATTTCTTCCCAGAAAGGGCTGTCAGGCACTGGAAAAGGCTGCCCAGGAAAGTGGTATTTAGAGGATGTGCAGATGTGCCACCAAGGTTTAATGCTGGGCTTGGCAGTGCTGGGTTAATGGTTAACTTGATGGTCTTGAGGGTCTTTTCCATCCTAAACAATTCTATGATTCTAAAACCTACTGCAAGGACTTACTGCGCTGTTGTCTGCAGCAGATGGTACCGGCTGTTGTAGGAGAGAAGAAAATGGATTACATGGATGCTGCTGTGATCTGGCATGGCATTTCCTACGTTCCTCTCTCTGGTCAGCAGTGGCCATGCTCCTGTTAGCTACAGCCAGCTCTCTAAGATCTCAGAAGTCTTTTCAAGAGCGAAAAAAAAACCCCTTATGAATTCAGTTCATCTGTTTTGCACAGTACTTACTTAAAGCCTGTATAAAAAGAACAATCTTTGCACTTGAAGAGCTTTTTCCCTCCGTGCTTGTCGCGGTAGTGGCGCCGAATGCTCTGGATGTAACCCGAAGAGAATTCACAAAATTCACAGTTAAGGATGGCTTCCGCCTTCTCCACCCCTGCAGCACTCCCGGAAAGTGGGATTGGGCTGATGTTGTTGTTGTTCCTGGCCAAAGCTGCCGACTGGTAGTGGTTCAACTGCTGCTGAACGTCAGGAGGCTCCGAGTACGAAGAGTCTGCAGGGAAAGAGAGAGAAGTTGTTATTCCAGGTGCATCAACAAATCTAAAAAAGGTTTGATGATGCCCACTCCAGAACCTACTGGCTTTTGGAGGGGGTAGATGGAGCTGTTGGTTATGAAACTAATCCTGCTTTCTGGAGGGATTAAGAGGTGCAGCACTTCTTAAATCTAATTTAATATGTGTTCTACAATTTAAAAGGTGAGCAGTGTAAATTACGCTTTCTTAGGTCTGATTCGGGGAGGAAAGGAGTGACACATTTAAATTAAAAGCAGTCTAAAAAGAAGACTGATTTAAAGACACTTAATTTGTGAAAGTAAAGCCTGTTAATCATATTGCCAAATATTTTATGTGTTTGGTGCATAAATCAGACCAGATTCTCTCAAATGGCTTATGCCAGTCCACATGAGGTGAAGATCTGGCTCTGGATACAAGTAAATAATCTATCTATATGGAGAAAAAAAGAAACAAGAAGAAAGAAAATAAATGGACAGTCTTCCCTACTCATACTGATGATGATAGAAATTAAGTCACCATTGGAAAAAAACGATGTTTAATCATAAATTCCAGTAAAGAAAACTTTCAAACCACTGTGTTCTGCTATACTGAGAAAAAAGATTTCTTTTAATGTGTATGTCTGTATAGACACATCCTTTCTACACGCCAGCAGAACTCTGCCACACCATTTAAATGGCACGTGGAGGAACACAGTCCAGAGATGTCTCAGTACTGAAACTGAAAGCTGAAACATGTTGGTTGGATACCCCAAAAAGGGAGTGTGGGGGCAGGGAGGGTGGTGTTGAACCTTTCCCAACACACTGCTTGAATGTGGAGGTTAGGAATTCATCTGCTTTGTTCTACATAACCCACAGCTGCCCATGAATGGCACAAATCAAAGCAGATGAATAAAGCACAGATGAATTTCAGTGCAATTTTCCTGAATAGGAGACAAAAGGCTCTTTTCCTAAGCTTTCTAGAAGGGGGAGAAAAAAAACCAGGGGGGGGGTGGGAGGGAAGTCAGGACACAAACTGTACCAGCCACCTCCTGCTTTGATGTGTACTTCGTTTTCCAAAGCTGAATTCCCTAGGGCTAGATATATAGGAATTCTCTAATAGACACACTTGTGGGAACTTAACACCATCCATTCCAACCAATTAGTATGGGGAAACAAAAGGCAAGCAGGCCTATACAACACTGAGTGTGGGGACTTCTCCACCTGTCTTCAAAAGAGCAAAATGCTTGCTTTCTTTTCCCACTACCACAGGCGGCAGTAACGCATGTCCCAAAAAATGAATAATGACAATTAAAAAAAAGCCCAACAAACCAAACCCCAAAACAAAACAGACACAATAGATAAATGTCTCCGGGCTCCCCTGGCTTCACCACCAGGTGTACACGGCAAAGAGAAAGGCAGAGACATGCAAGATTCTGGTAAAATGAATGAAATATTTATTTTTGTTTTTCTCATCCAAGCCCCGTGAACTGAGTGAGGCTGGACGGATTACAACGCAGCATTTATCATCTCCTGCTTCCACCACTTCTACAGCACGTTTGTTCACCAGGAGGGCTCGCAGTGAGCTCCACCTGTTTAAATGTCAAGGCTTTCTTTCCCCTGCGTTTGGAGCAGGCTCCCCACTTCCTTTACTTTGGCACGGCACAGGCCTGAGGAGCTGCAGCTCTCTGCAGAAGTCTCTCTTCTCTCAAAGGTGGCAACTGTGTGCTTGCCCTCGTTTGGAACACAACCTTGATGGCCAGTGCAAAGCTCCAAACACACTCCTGAACAAGCGTATGGCAGCCTGAAAACAAAGCTCATGGCATTTGAAACAGCTTTT
>VZRL01006197.1:14364-68814 GCA_013397895.1 Origma solitaria | reverse complement strand
TTTTTTTTTTTTTTAAATGTGTACTAGTCAAATTGCTTTTAGGGTACTGAAGTCTACTTTGTGGCTCACTTGTTCCCCTCTTCAGGAAGAAAGGATCAAAAATTTCCACCACATCATCAACACTCCTGGCCATAGCCTCAGAGATATCCATGGCTAAGAAAGCTACAGGTCTAAAAAAAATTCTTCTTTCCAGGAGAAAGAAGCTCTGCCATTGTCTGCAAAGACCTACTGCACTTCAGATGTTTTTAACCCCTCCTATCATCTGGTGTCTATTATTCCAGCTTTCGAACTTTCCATCAGTTATTTACACAGCCCTGTGGAATCTGGTATGTGAAAACTGCAGGAGTAGAGAGCTTCATGTCAATTCCCACACAAAAAAGCACACCAAGTAGCTTTCCCTGTCATCAGGTATAGCCAGAAGAAAATTCTACCTTTCATGCTGGCCACCTCGCAATTTTTAGTATATTGCTCTGGTAGAATCAAAATAGTTATTATATTCGAAGGGAAAAAAAAAAGCCATCTGAAGAGTTTTTCCAGTGAGTCGTACCCTTGAACAATGGCAGCATGCACAGCCTAGTGTATTCTCTGCCTCTTCCCTTGCCAGATTCTTTCATTATATGGCAATCTCTCTGTAGTGAAAGATTTAGCACTTCCTGAAGGAAAACACTCGGATTAACATGTGTGTGTAGGGCTTCTGTTGGTGTCTGAGCACCAAACAGCTATCCTGGCACGAAGGTGCAGGCCAGCTCCACCAGGAACACCTTGGGAAGAGTCCAAAGCTGACTGAAGGCACAGAAAGTTTTTTTGGGTTCAGCGAGCCCCACCTTCATCATGCCCACCCCAAAACCAGCAGAGGCAGTGGAATGACAGCAACTGACCCCAGCTTGCCCCCAAAGATGCATTCTGGCACACAGCAAAATGAGAAACATGGATGTTTGAGTGCATGGGGCTGAGCTTTTGGGTGTTTTTGGTTTATTTTTCCAAAGCAGAAGGGGATTTTCCAAAGCCAGGGTGTGCAAATCCACAGCCACGGAGCAACAGCACTGCTTTAATAAATTGCTTTAAAAACTTTCTTTGCTTTGTTCCTGCTGGAAGAGTAGGCTGATGTCACAGACACATTTTGGAGCTGCTGCCCCAACAACAGAATGCCTGGACGCCAGGCTGGAGGATGGAGGAGGAAGGGAGAAGAGCTTTTCCCCTCAGAACTGACCCAAAAATCGAGTCATGACCACACACAATGCAAGTTCCACCTCTTCTTTTTCCTGCACCCCAAGCACAAAGGGTTGGGAGCACTCTGATAAAGTGTTAACAGCCTTGGCCTGGAGCAGGAAGAGGGTTTAGCCATCCAAGTCTGAAAAAAGTTTAAATAAAGGGCCTAGAAGCCTACAAAGTCATAAAGCAGAAAACATTTAAAATAAGCAAAGGGAAGATTTGGGAAAATTTGTATTAAGTACATGTAAAACACAACAGTAGGGAAAAAACACAAATGGAAGGGAAATTAAATGAAGAAAAAATGAAACACCAGGAAGTACCATTTACATTTTAAGGGAAAAAGGTGCTTTTTTTTTTTCACTAAACAGCCTTGAGGCAGCACAAGAAAATAAAGCACATTCATATACGCAAGGAAAGGGAAAAAAATTGAACACTTAGCCCTGACTCATTTGATACAATCGAACAAACAAAAAAAGCCCACACCCAAAACACTGTGATTCCTTTTTAAAAAGTAATTTTATTCCAAACGAATGGAAGGACTTCACTGTGCAAATCCAAAAACAAGGTAACAGCATAGGATGATCTGAGATAAAATGAAGGACACCTACAGTCATGTCAGGAGCCAAAAATTAACAGCGACTGCTGCAGTTAATAATGGAAGAACAGTGGCAGTAATGCAAATAAATCTCAATTTTGAGATTTTACATATGGCACCTACTTACAAATTCCCTCCAGACAACAAACAAGGCGAACAAGTAAGGCAACCCCTGCCAGCACCTACGGATCTGAAAGTCATTATCTTTCCTTAGTACAGGACAGCATTCTTATACCCAAAACGTAGAAGTTGAAAGGAAAGCAGCAGAAATGACTGTCACATGGTGATTTATCAATACAGCCGTATCTAAATTACTACTGCATTCTGGTAAGAACACACAAGCAAGACTCACTGTGTCCCTCCATGGGCATTTCCAGAGTGCCTAAAACACTAAAACACCTGGTCAGGGATGGTGTCATCCCGAAAACTTCATCCAGGGTGCAGTCCCAAAGACTGGCACAAGTGAGTCTGCCAACAAATCTGGAAGTTACCGCCTCACCCAACAGAGCAAGGCAATACAGTCATGAAAATTCAGCTCGATATCCTGCATACCCTGGGATCGCACACTGGAGAAAAAATGTACAGTGAAAATATACAGTGAAAACCCGCCAAAGAGGCAAAATGAAAATCCAAGTTTCACTGCATCCCGTGCAGCATGTGACATGTTTGAGATGCCTAAACGAAAACAGAACTTTGGGATCCTTCCAGAAGAAAAAATGCAGTTTCAGATTCCTGAATTGAACAGATAAATTTACACAAAAACTCAGTGATGTTTCAGTTGTTTGTAGGTATTTTCAGAGCTATCAATGAACACCACATGCAACAGCAAGAAACTTCCACAAAACTCCTAAAGCAAAAAACATCACACCAGAAATTCAACAAGACATGTCTAAGTAAGAGACACTGAGCAATAGCTGAGAAACAAGAGGGAAAAGTACTTATTAAAGGGAGGGAATTAAAGCACTGCTTCATCCTTTTAGGGTGGACAGAACCAGACATATGTAATATAAACACTTTCATGCCTGCACAGTGATGGATAAGGGTGGAGGGAGGAACAGTGCTCAGGAAAAGCAGCTGCTGGAGTACACTGGAAAGTGACGTTACTGTGTTTACAAAAGTTTAATAATTGCATAGCTCAATGACCAGGAGGAGTAACTGGGAGATAAAAATGAAGACACCATGCTGTCCTGGTATAACCACACAGAAACATCAAAAACAAAAACAAAAACAAAAGAGACCAGCATTTGTAAGAACAGTGAAACTGGGGACAGAGATGTTTGGCTCATGAGATAAGAAAAAGAACCCAAACAGAATGTATAAATAACAAAAAGTGATTATTAACGCTTTGTGAGGAAAAAAAAAAAAAAGAAATTAAGTATTAATGCAGGCCTAGGACATTCTGGATCTGTGAGGAAATGTTCTAGAGTCCGAGAGGAAAATATTTGGAATGCTATTTAATTTTATCTAAATTCATTCATGAAGAGAAGATTTCTGTGAAGCACGACAGGAAAAAAAATCCAAGCATTTAAGAAAAGTAGCAGCTTCCTCTGGATAGAAATTTGTAAAACCAAGTAAAGATGCAGCGCTGCACCAAAGAATACCAAACAACATAAGGCCAAATGATTACTTTAAAATGCTTACAGTAAGCGTAAGGGTGGAATTCAGGAGATTTAGGAACACAATCCCTTCCAAAATTCAATGGGACTCAAAACTACCAGCTGACTGAGTGGCAGGATTGCACATAGCCATGAATGGCAACAGCTTGAAAAGTGGGAAGGTGGCAAAGCAGGGTGTCATACAAAGATTGTGAAGACTACACACATTTGTTCACTTTATGCCACGCAGCACTGACCTGGAAGGAAGAGTATGTGGGAGGGTGAAATGTTCTGGCAATAAATTAAGCTGAGGGGAGGGGAAGATAGAAGAGGCTCAGAGATGCAAAGAAACGTTCATGAAGAAGCTCAGGGAACAAGGCAGAACAAGGAAGTCTTGTTAGCTGCATGTTTAAAAAGAGACAGTGAGCCTACTCTTCTACCTAAATTCTGATTTCTGCTAAAGAACCTTTACATGGTTGGAATGTTGTGAGTGAGATATAATAGAAATGTGGATTGCGCCCCCATTTGCATGCTCCAAAAGACAAAAGAGAAATCACAAAGTAAAGAAAATAAAGCCCTGGGATAAAAACGCCACTTAAAGGATTTATACGCCATCACCACAACCCTAAAAAATCCACAAAAAACAACAAACCCAAACTAAAACAACAACAAAAAAAGGCTGAAACAAAGAACCTCAAACCAATCCAAACCAGAAACCTTGTTGGAGAAATTTATTTCAGAATTGCCTGTAAAGGCCACTTCTTCGATCATGTCAGACCAGCTTTTGTGAGAAAGGTGTTACCCATATTTCTAAACCTCAGAAGAGAGCAATGAGAAAGACATGTGAACTATGCAATCTTGTTTATTTAGTAGACCTGAGAGAAGCTATATCCGTATTTCTTTGTAACTCTGAATCTCCTCGGTAGTTGTGTGCATACCATAGCTCTGAATGGGACTGAGACAGGATATATGCTATGCAGCTTCTTGTGCCAATATCCAAATAATTTCCAAGGGACATAAATTTCACCTAACAAGAAGAAAATCATACGTAATTTTTATCATCTGAATCACTTCCACAGAGAGAGTCTCACGCTGCTCCCTGTAAAAGAATTGTGGAGTTTCATAGCTGAGATCAAGAGCGGCTGCAATAGGCTGTATAAAATTATGCATTTGAAAGCAGTAGGAACTGATTAAGATTTAGGGAGGAGTAATGTAATTGATGAAATAAGTTATACCGTATTATTTCCATAAGAAGGAAAAGATGAGTGCAGGAGATCCCCAGGCCCTCCTGTTTTAGAGTATCCAACACCACCACGAATTCCTATCTGCATGAACTTTCAAGGCAGGCACAGCTGATGCTGGATTTGGAAGGATCAGGAAACTTGTTTTCACGTCTTCTCCCCACAAAAACATTTCTTTCCTGGTTCAACTCAGTCCAACTTTCCCGCAGCTCTTCAGGTGGCTTGGCCACTTACTGGTCACATTTAGGCTGCACACATTGTAAACAGAATTAAATTCCATTGTCTAAATGTAGGACTGTGCTTAAACCCGAGATTTCTGCTCCATGTCAAACACTGGGATCTCCATGAACTTACCTATTTCCCTAAAATGCATAAAATAAAAGTTTTGTCTAGCTATTCTTTACTCTGTTGAACCAAATGCAAACCTCATAAATGGAAGTGCATTTACAGAAGAAAGGGACACAAACAGAACTTGAGCAAGAGACTGATTTTAACAATCTGCTAAAAGGACCTATTGATAACAGGTTCTTTTTTGGAATTGATAAATGTACAAAGTCCTACTTCAACTGATTCTTCATTCAAGACAATTATCTACCAATCAATTTTTTTTTTTTTTGCATCAGTAACCAAATGATTCTCATGCTATTGTGTTCCATTATTTCCTTCTCATTTTTACAGGCAGTTCATCAGATATTTTTCAGAAGTGCTCCATATTTCCTTCTCTATTGCACTGACCCCCACCTATCTCTAATAATACAAACACAGTGCCACAAACACACATGTTGCTGTCACCTAAAAGTTCACTTTCCTCTAAAGCCTGAAACAAAGAAGGGAAAAAAAACACATTTATCAAGCAATACATATTTGCATTCTCCTTTCAAACTGGCGCTAAAATTACAGTGACAGTATGTGAGTACCAAAGATTCATTCTAACCACAGAGCTCAGGAATGTGAACTTGTGTAATTTGTTCTGGAGACCTCCAGCATACACTTTGACATTATTTTTATTGCCAACAGAAAGTCCTCATCTCTCTCACCAGCGCCAAGCTCAGAACACTTCGGGCAGTATTTTCAAGCACTTGTAGCAACAATGTTCCTTAACGAAGAAATAAAACCAGCTACTTAAATGTCAAATATTGCGCTGTTAACTAGGATGATAACACACATCCATTTCAGCAGAGCTAAAATGAGCAAAGAAGTTTCACCTCTCTGCCAAGCACCAGATCCCTCCAGCTTGTTTTAAATCAATGGGATAAACTGGAGTCTCAGGTGACAGAGAGAGTGTCAGTGAGGCTGATGGAGAAGGCTAGAATATGAAAGGGGGAATGAGAGTCTGCAGAAATGGTCTCTTGCACAACCTTGGTCAAGTCACATCTTGTATTCCTTCATGCCAACAGCATCCTTTTTACTCTGTACCAGGTGACAGAAATTCTCCAGACACACAAGAGATCAGCATCTAACACTTTGTCCTCTATCCTGAACATAGACCAGAGCCAAAAGAAAAAAAAACCTCAGGAAAAAAAACCCAAAAAACCAAAAAAACCCCAGAACCAACCAACAGGAGTCAGGATATGCTTCTTTCTTTTCACTGTGGGTGCAACCAGGTAAACTTCTTCCTGCTCAGAAGGAACCCAGAAGATGTTTCTTCCTTCATTTATTTCTTGGTCCTCCCAAACATTTTGTCTTCTCCCTACCCTAAGCAAACCTTTCAGTGCCACAGCAATCCCACCACAGCTGGGTGTCCAAATCCACACAAGACGGACAGCAACCTTCTCCCAGCTGCAGGAGTTCCAGTCTGCATCCTGCCGAATCCCAGCTTCGCCTTCGCCCATTCAGCTCAAGCACAAAAAAACAGCACCAGGGGGAAAAGCACAATGAACAGCAAGCTGACACTCCCCTCGGCACAGCCAATGACATCTCCCTCTGCTCCACCAGCCACAAAACAGTTCTCAACATGCTGCAGGAAAAGGCCAGAAGCCAACCAACCAACCACACCACAGTGGAAGGGAGCTGCAGAGAACAAGGTCATCCCCCCAGTGCCTCACGACCGCAGAACAGTGAGGTTGTTCAGTAACAGTGGAGGTGAACAAGCCCTGTGCTTGTTCCTCCAGTCTCTGCCAATCTGATGGAGGAGAAAAGCTCCATCTGAGCCAGCATCTGATATTTAGTTTTAACACTGACCACAAGACACACCAACAAGTACCAGAGAGTTTTACGAGCACTGGAAAGCAGAGTGGGAAGAACAGGCTGAGGGGAAAGCAGGAATTTGCTCTAGGTTAGGGAAAGAAGGAACATGGGTGGGGGGAAAAAAAAAAGCAGCCTGCAGGTAACACATGTTAATCTGATACTTCAGAGTGAGCATGAGGCATTACTCCTGTGGGGCACAAGAGAAAGGAAACAAGCAGGACAAGCAGACACAGCATGCAGATCACCATCTTGCATCCTTAACGTGGATGCAATCGTTCCAACTCACCTGGCAATTAAAGCAATTAGCCATTGAAGCTCTGCCTCAATTTGCCCTGTAGTCACTACTGGCTCTCTGCCCTCCCAGTCAAACTACAGTGAAACAAAAGGGTCCAAGACTTCAAAGGAGTCTTTGCCCAAGCCATTCCTCCCTGCNAAAAAAAAAAAAAAGAAAACCCCAAACCCCCAACTAAATACATTCTACTCCAGTACAAAGTTTTCTGGCTGTGAGGACTGACCATTGTGATTTTCCCCAGACAGCAGCAGCCATAAAACACAAAGCCAACAATGAGAGAGAAACAGCACCAGAGGGGAAGGGACCATCTTAGGAACTTCCCTCCCTGATTTTGCAAGGTTAGAAAAATATCCCTTATCAAGAGTAACAGCGCACATGAATACAAATAAGCAAGTTGGCCACAAACCATGATATGGATTAAAAAAACCAGAAACAACAACAGAAACAACAAACCCCACAAATCAGGGCACTATGCCTGGCCATATGGAAAGCTAGCCTCTGTTCTGAAAGGTGGAAGGCAAAACCATGACTCCCTGGCACCAGGTTAGTGGATTTTGTTGGAATGGTGCCTTGCTGCCCATCGTTCTCCTCTCATTCTGGAAGTACATGAAGTTGCTTTAGCAAACCTACCAAAGGCCCTCTGCAACCTTCAGGAGTTCACCTGTATGTCAGAAGAACACATACATCCTGACCATGCACTATCTACTCAGAGAAAGTGTGTGGAAATGGGAAGGGATTTACAGTTCTGAAACAACAGTCCAAGAAACAAGACTTAGCCAAGCAGTTTTGTGCCCAGCCTAGCTCTGGCAAAGCAAGCAGATGTATTTATATTTCAGTCTCTAGATGAGGCAAAGTTATTTTCCACTGGCAAAGGCTAAAGTTCAGAGGAAAAAAAACCAAAACTGGAAGAGGGCACTGGATGTTTCACTTAGCAGTTTTCAATGCATTTGTTGCTGCAAGTAATTAAATTTAATGAAGATGCTGACATACCATGTACTGGGAGACTCAAGAAATCCTCTAGTTCTGACCTTACACATGTTTTCTGATGTGTGCTGGTATTAATGATAGATCCTGTTTGGTTTGCACAACAGTGAAAAGCATAATTATTGAACTTCATGGGCACACAAAAAGTGTGCTGCTTTCTGTAGACCAAGAACTGGTGACCAGTAAAAAGGAATGGTCTTATACAACAGCAGCATGACGAAGAAGACACTAGAAACCTTATCCAGGTCTGTTTAGCCTTGCACTTTGCTGCTTTATTTTGACAATTCAGTATTCTTAAACGGTAACATTTAGAAAAGCTGTAATTTTGAATTACTGCACACAGTCGTGACACAAGGAAATTTATGAGGCTCCAAATCTGCCAGCCATACGAATAAAGAGCCTTGCTTTGCTCTACAACACTGTCAGGCCACAGGGGTTATTTTCAAAAATCAAAAGGGTACACCAAAAATCAATAACAGTAGCCAGGGAAATTTCAGGCAGGTATTTCACATGCTCCCAAGAAGCTTTTGCTGCAGGTGAAGCCATAATGCAAAAATGTTTATCAATTTATGGAGTTCACTCTGCTTTACAGACTTTACAACAAGGGGTTGTGCCTCCCCAGTTTGTGACGAAGGCAGTTCCCCACCTCCACGGCCCCTGGACACATTTATAACCCCACTCACACAGGCAGTGTTCTGCGGCCATGTGCCTTCTCCTCAGCTGATCATCCCCTTGCACACTGTTCCTGCTGCCGTTCCTGTTTCCTCGCGCTCAGCCACACAGTTTTTGTGTCTCTGCCTCACTTGCAGCTCTTCCTTAAGGAAAGAAGCCTTCTAATGCAATGCAGGCGGTGGGATTCCATTGCCTCGCGCTCAGACTCAATAGGAGCAGAGCTGGGAACACTTACCTGTGGCACACAGAGCCCCACAGAATGACAGCACCGCCAAAAAACCCATAAAAACCCATTCTGGCCAGAGGTTAACATGAATGCAAGCCCTTGTTCTCACAAGGGCTGAAAGAACGTGGAAGAAGATCTTGTGAGGAGATTCATCCAATCCCTCCCATTATCAGTGTGCAGTATTTCAACTTAGAATTGATTTTCACTTCATTAGTTCTCAAGACTGTTAAGCAACATTTTAGTGTAAATCGCAAGTAAGTAAATTCAAACAAACAAGCCAACCACACATGCAAATATACAGCAAATCCCCACCTATGTTTTATCTTCATGAGAGATAAAAAAATAGCTGTAAACTATCAGGAGAGCAAAAGAACATTTCACCACAGTGGCAACCTCATCAGGTCAACAAGACCTGGACACTACAAACCATTCAGTGCCCCTGTACTATGAAAACCAGAAAAATAGCACTCATGACCAACATTTTCTGGGGATTTTTTTGGTGGCTGTTTGCAAAAAGAAACCCCAAACCCAAATATCGTCACCCCACAAAAGAACCTACTCAGTGCTTTATGTCCGGTTAGAAGAGGATACAGTGAAAACAGGTTCTTTATATACCAAAATACTGCCCAACAGGCAAAGAGGGGTACAAAACAAAAGGCAGGATCTTTGAATGGTGTCTCTGTAAAAAAAGCCCTTTCTGCTGATTCGCAGAGGCTGACACAATCACCTTCTCACACTACTGCCCTGAGAGGAGCACACACACACTGAAATATTTGTTATTAATTGGACTGAAGAGGTTGCTATGCTTTCCAGTGACAACTGTCACCAGAATTACAGCTGGAAAGGATGGGTCTACCCAAAATGTTCAGGACCTTCTCCACTTCAGCTTGAGTCCCACAAAAAGTCTGCCAAGCACCCCAAAACATCTCTGGGATGTACAGCTGAATACTTCAGACAAGTTTGATGCTACCAACACCGAACTGATAGAGATGAGCCACAGAAGCTTAAATGCACTCACTTCTTTTGATGAATGGATCAACCTAAAAGAACTAAAGGAATATTCTAAGAAAAGCCCATCAGGGAACGATTTTTGCGGGGTAAAAATGCATCACAGAAGTTCTCCTGGGCTGCTGTCCCAAAGCAGCTCTATTCAGACATGCACTCTCCTATCACAATTCAGTACCCTTCTCCCTGTTTTATATTTTTAAGGAGCTCACCAATGAACAAGATGAGCTCTGCTGCCTCCCCAAAACTCCCCCAAGTCATCCTGTTGTACTTCCCGTCATCCACAATATTCATTCAGCCAGGAACAGCTCCTTTCTGCAACTATTTGAACTACACAAGCCTGTGACACACCTCCTATCAACCTACAAAACAAGTTCCCTAACAATGGGATGCAACCTTTCACCTGCCTTTCACCCCAGCCCTAACTCAGGGTTGCATCCCTGGTGAATTAACTTGATCACGGCTCACGCTGCAGGTTATTCATATAACAAGACAAAATCCAGCTACACCACACCATGTGAGCCCTTCCTAATACTCCAGCAGGACATAATAGGGCCTGTACTTCCTATTATTGGGACCAGTATTTTATCTAGTCTTGCACGCTGCCTGCCACTCACAGGCCTGGGCCACAGAGGTAATGATTTATCGCCTTCTAAAAACCAAAAAAATGTGCAATGCTGTAAGAGCAGCCGTCATTAACCTGATCTGCAGCCGAGTGTATAATGTGAAAAAGTTCCTTAAAGCAGGTTATTCCTTCCTCAAGCAATGCTGAAAATGCTAACACGATTATTATAACACCTGTACTTGTCTGACCAGCTCCCCAGTGGGTGGCTTCTATTATTGTCAAAGTGACTTAACCATTAACCCCATTTAAAGATGATCTAGCTAACTGAGACAAATTTGGCCTCGGTCTCAGGCTGTAATACAGATCTGGGTAACAAAGTCAACCCAACAAAATGCTTTTGTTAACGGAGACATCATTTTATCTATTTTTAGGAGAAGTTCTTTAAGTTTGCAAAATTTTCCTCTACAGGATCTGCACTTGAATTTTAACTCCACTAATCATGAGTTCGAGCTCCTGGGATAAGCAAAATTTTTTAAAAAGCAACTGAAGCACCCTTCCCAAAACACACCATTGCTAACAAAAGACTTCTAACACACAGGAAAGGCTAGGACAGCCACTGAAAATTATTCCCCACTTCTTAAGTCAGTAATGGAACATTTTATTTAAAAAGCAGTTAAAAAAAAAAAAAAAAAGGGCAGTAGAACACATCTCAAGATGCCCTCAGCTTGTTGCGTTAGTTTAAGCCAGCCCTGGCAAAAAAACTCTTATTGCACTGTTCCAGACAACCCACTGTCTGAGAGTAGCTGGTCAAAGTCTTTTGTAAAGATTCTGATTCTGACCCAAAAAGTGACTTGCCAAACGACAGAAATACTTTGCATGTCTTTTCCTTCAATAAAGTATTTCTATGCTGATTATTTCTTTCAATTCCTTTCAGCCATTTCCTAAACTTCTTTCTTTTCTTTCACTCTTTCTCATTTCACTTGGGTTTTTTTCTGGTGAGAAAGGGAAGGACACAGGAGATCAAAAATGCTACAAAACGGTTACTGATAATATTGGCCTCCCATCCTCAGCTCACCACTACCCCAACAACAACAGCAAACGACAAAATTCTTGCTGTTTAACAGCTAGAACCACTCAAGCTTCTGGGAAAAAAAAAGGTATTCTTTCCTCTTCTAACACACCTTCCATACACTCCAGTTCTTTGAACATCTGTAAATATTCTACTTCCATGTCAACACAACTCATCGAGGAATTAAGGGGTTTGGTTTTTTTTCCAAAAAAAGGGCTCTTTTCTTAAGTGGAAGGAAGTGACACCCAAAGACGCCTCATAAGCTACTACTTCAAAAGCCTTGAAGCTTGCTGTGATACCACACACCACCTCTTCTATTTCTCTGTTTAGTGTCCCTCCCTGTGCTGCTTGCCAAGCATCTTCCACACACCCCTCCAGAAGGAGGGATTAACAGCTCTCAAAGGAAGCATTGAAAAGAAAACGGTGCTTAGGTTCTCCTTCCTGCAGCTGAATATCTGAAGGTACTTTTGGTGTCCTGTGTACGAAGGACAAAAACAGCAATTACTCTCACTGCTATTACAGGTTCACATCTTAAGCTTAACCATGCGGTTTCACCTAAGTGTCCTACTAACAAGATTGGATATTAGGAATAAATTGTTCTCTGTGAGGGTGGGGAGGCCCTGGCACAGGGTGCCCAGAGAAGCTGTGGCTGCCCCTGGATCCCTGGAAGTGTCCAAGGCCAGGGGGCGAAACAAGATAATCATCAAGGGCCCCTTCCACCCCAAACCATTCAATGATTCTACAAGTACAAAGGAAAATCAGGAGCACAGACTGAATTTGAAGATCCCTTTCCCACTGGCTGTCAACAGAAACCATGACTTTGAAAATCCCCTACACTGAAAATCTCTGCTAACCAAGCCAGCAGTGACACATTCCAAAGCCAACTGGTGTAGTGATGGAACAAATTAATGTTGTATGAACTGGTCAGGACCTAAAGAAGATCACTTCCTACAACACCACGTTTACTCTTGGTTTTGATGCAACTTCTGGGTAGTTTGTTTTTTTCTTAATGATCAAATGAAGATGCTTTCGGTGCAAAGCTGCCTGCTGCAATTTTGCTCGCAATAAAAATATTAAGCGGCACCTTAGACAATTAAATTCTTGCTCCGAGGCACCTCTTACCATTAGAGTCCTCCACTTCTTCAGCAGGAGTGTGGTTCTTGGAGGTGTGGTGGGCGTGTGAGGCTGCAAGGTTGACAATGCGGGGTCTTGGTAGTGTCAGTGCTTTCCCATGCACTTTCAAGGAGTGCTCTTTCAGCTGGCTGATTGTCATGGTGGAAAATGAGCAGGAGGAACATTTGTAGGCATGTTCACCTGGGTGAGCGAAATACAGGCAAGTCATCAGCTCACAAAAGAAACAAAATGGGGCCCTCACACTTCTCTCACTGAACTTGGCAGTAAAATTCCCACGGACTCTTCAGCGAAAGATCCCAAAGAAAACAAGCTACGCATGTCTCCTTGTTGGACCCGTTGGGAGTCTGTGGGTGTGGACACCTGCTTTGGACCAAAGTATCACTTTCTGACAACTGCAGATCCTCGTACAGCGGCTGATGTCAAAAAAACAGAGACCAGACTTTCAGCATGCCTGTGTTGCATGGTATGGGAAGAAAACAGACTCAGGGATGGAAATGGAGTCACTTAACCACGGCACTTCCAAATTTCTTTGGGAGCACAGCAACTAGAGATGGTGAAGTCATTTGTTTCTGCATGCAGCACATCCAACGTCATTATTAATGAAGCAAGAAGGACACTACAAAATTCTAACAAAGGGCCCTCCACAAAAAAAAAAAAGAAAAAAGAAAGGAAAAAAAAAGAAAAAAAAAGAAAACTGTGGTGTAATTACTTTTGGGAAATGTCACAGTTTTCCTTATGAAAAACCTGCCATTAGGCAGCAGTAATCTTCATAGAAGTGGTAACCAAGTCAAGGCTGGCGAACACAGCAGTGCCAAGTACGAAGGGCGTATCTACAAGGCTGTGTGAAAGTGTGTTATGAAAAAGCACTAAAAGGAGTGAAAGAACAGAAGCAATGCACAGTAGTGAATTTAAATTTTGAATACATTCCAAGCCATAGAGACAGCAAACAAGGGGAAACAAATCCTGATGCAAGATTTGTTTTGCATGGAGGCAACTGGAACACAAAGTGAAACTGTCCCAACACAAACAATGTGATATTATATATACAGGTGCCAAGTTACTGTTTTGGAAGTGCCACTTCCATGTACAAGAGTAACACTGGCCACATATGAGCTGTACATAAAGTGCCAAAACTAATACAGGAGTGAAATATTCATGAGTAGTAACAGAGAGCAAGAGTTCTGGTAATGAACGAAGCAGAAAATGTTTTCCACCTCTCAACAAATCCAGCAAAGAAGGTTCTCAAGCAGCACTGTTTCCCACACCAGAAGTGAACCAAAAGAGAATATGAAAACACACGTGTTGCAGCCAGTTAGAGTAAGCACACCTGAAAGGATTAGCAACATCCTCCACAAAACTCCCACCCCTGTCTTCCAGAAAAACCATGCTCATCATCAGCACAAAATACAAACTCTCAGAATGTCCTTTTTTGGTAATATCTGTAAAAGAACAGATCACTCAAGGGTCTGAAGTGGTGAAACAAAAAACTGTCCTGCATGTTTTGTTTTTTTTTCAAATGACATTCCTCACTTGCGCATTTGTATGAGTGACATATTTCCTTTTTACGAATAGAAATAGAACATTTCTTGAGTAGCACGCACAACATGTTGCTCAACGGAACACAATAATTTAAGGACAAAAGATACTCCAAGGTTGAGATACCAATGGGACACAGATATAGACCTTCATGGCTTTGTCAGTGTAAGAGATTCCTGGATGACAACATGCACCATTAACTTAAAAGCACCACAAGACATTAAAGCAAATAAAGGATGATTACATACCAAGCAGCCTAGACACATGAATAAATATGCCCACTGTTCATTTCAAATGGACACCAAAACATGAAAGGATGTTTCTGATTGCAGAGGAAAAGCTACAGTTTGGCTCAACAGAAGTCTTCAGCACTTTTTTGTCTGCTAGTGTTGCATCTCACAAAGTGATCACATATTAGTACACGTACAAATAAATAAATGTAAGCATTTATGCAGTGGGTCTCACCACCTGATATGTACTCAAAGCACTGTGTTCCAGATTACACAGAAACTGAACAGGGGCCAATGCTCTTATCTTACAATCACCCATTTCTGTATTTCCAGAGTCATTACTAATTAAGAAATTGTCAAAAAAGATCGCACAGAAACACAAGCAAAAATTAAAAAAAAAAAAAAGAACAGGTGAAAAAGTTCAGATGAAAACAACACAGAGCCCATTTAGAGAAACTGTAAACTGTTCTGCTCCACGCCAAAGGAGATGGCACACACAGGATGAAAAACAAATGCCAGAAACACTGGTACCAGCTGTCACACAAGAACGGATTTTGTAGTTCACTGAATTTTGATCCATCCCCAGAAAACGACGGAGAGAAGCAGCCTGAGTAAAACATTTCAGGATTCAGGATTTTACGGACTTTTAAAGATCTCCAGGAGACTTCAGGAAAAATTCAGGGGGACGGAAGTTTTAAATTCTAAATAAACCGACAATGAGAGGATTGACAATTTACAGAAAAATGGCAACATAAGAGATGTTCCGAGAACCACTGTGTCATTGAAAAACTGGGGAGCCTGAGGAAGTCAGACGTGTTTGTTCAGTAATACACATTTCTAAACTACTGACTCAGAACACACCAAAGCAAAGCTCTGACTGAAAAACATACAAGCAACTTTTCTGTGACGTGACCATTTATTTGGTGGAAATGGGACTGAGGCAGAAACATACCATAAACCTTTGGAAAACCCTATTACCCAAGTCATTGTGCAAGCACTATCTAGGCAACCATGAAATTGTGTTCTTGTACAATGCAAAACACGGCCCTTCAAGGGGTGTCCGTCCACTAAACCAAGTTCAAAAGCATGAATTCCTAATAAATAAACCAATGAATTACATGAAAAGAAGTGTGAAGTAAATATTAGTTGCACAGTAACTTCGGGTCTAAAAATCTGGCAGGTTCAAACAAGGCAACACGAAGGAGCCCAGCTGTGTAATAGCATAAAGAAAACATTACTTTATGGTTGGTGAAAATAAAGAACCATGGCTCCTCCATACAGGATGTGGGATTCTCTGAACTGGAACTGCTTTTACTAGAAGGGACAAAATGCCATGGACCCACACAACAGGACGGTGGCAAAAGTTAAGCTACTCTATTTTATGCATCCAAGAACAGAAACTAGCACAAGCTCTGTGAAATCCCCCAAAAACTACAGGAAACAAAGTACACAAGACCATAAATCCCTCCTATATTTTTGTAGATGAAAAATGCCTTTGGATCAATGACAAAAATTAAATTTTTTTGTTTTTATTAGCAGACAGCTACAAATTTCTTATGCCTTTTATCCCCAGTTTTCCACCTTCCTCCTCCATCCCAACCAGAGTATATGACTGAGTAAGCAAATAATAGAAAAAGGAACATACTTGTAGTTCTTTTTGTCAGAAATTCCTATTCAAGGAGTTTCTACTCACAAGTTTTTAACAACTGGGCTAACAGACTGGTCACTATTCTATTATTTGCATAAGAGTGCATGTTTGTATTGCAAACCAAGGGATAACCTTTCAGTGCAGGATGCATGACGGTGCCAACAGTCTACGGCCAAGGTATAAAGACGAGGAAATTCTGAGTTTTACTTTTTAATAATCAAAGGTGGAACAATTTCAGGTGACCTACTCTGTGTGACCCATCACCTTCCCAATTCCTGCTCCTCAGAAGCATGTCTGCTTTCTTGGTTGTATGGATTCCGTACTGAAATACAGAGATTTGCAAGACAAATTTCCGTGTTTGGTAACACGATTTTGACATTCTCAGCCTGCTGCACACAGGCCTGTCTCCCAAAGTTTGCAGAGTTCGGTTTTAACGTGAAAGCCAGGATTAAGACTCTACCAAAACCAAGGTGCAGTTCACAGTCCTTCTCCCAGAGTCACCTAAAGCACAAACATAAATTCAAAGAGCAGAGCAAAGCTCACTGCCAGTTTTGTTATTGCATGTATGGAACAAGCGATGAAATACACCTGGAGAAAAGCAGAAACAAGGAAAAAAAAATCATTCATACAAAATAAAAGAGAAGGAAAAAAGCTCTTGAAGTACTCATCACTGCTTTAAACTCTCACCATTCCATTACCCAAACTCACACTTATCCCGACAGCTTCCACAGGCTGGCCAGCCACGGCAGTGGCCTTTGGAAAAATCTTACCCAGTCCTGGTGACAAAACACGTGGTTCAAGCCCGCATCTGTGATCTGCCACAAGAACACATGGGCCATTTCAGCTGCCTTGCTGCAAGACTGAGAAGGGAAAACTTACCTGCGTGAGCCTTGAGGATATGGGTTTTCAGGCGGCTGTTGTAGGATGACTTGAAGGGGCACAGTTTGCAGCGGAACGGCTTGTGGTGTCCGTGGTGGGTCTGCATGTGGCGGTCCAGGCTTGGGAAGAAACAGAAAAGGGAGACAAGAAAAGAGTCAATCATTTCAGCTGTTCCTTCAGATGCAAAGAAAAGCACTTAATAGCAATGACAGAACAAGTAAGAATCCTTTCTCAAACTCTCTCTTCAACCGATTCAACACATCTGCTTACACAATAAAGCCAAATCTAGTGGGAAGGAAAGGAGCAGAGCTGACACCAATTCTGTTTATACAGAGAGTAAGCCACCTAAATAAACTTATAGGGCAAGATTAGTATAAATTAAGTTATGCATGACCCAGACTTAAAGGACCAGTTGAAGAAACATGGAGCAGGCCAGAAATTATTTTCTTATTAGGTTATCATTACACAAGTTTTCTCCTGGCAAACATTTTTGTGAAAATGTGTCCCCTCTTGTCCTGTTGATCAAGGGTAAAAAAAAAAAAAAAATTTTTTTTTTTGTTGTTGACCAGCTTTACTGAGGAAGCCTTCTTTTGGTTACAGCAGCAAAAGCAGATTAGAGATCCTGCTCTGGGGAGGGTGCCAGCAGGCTACAGTTGATGAGTTCCAGGATTAAAAGGCAGCAGAGTTTCAGAAGCAGCAGTGTAGGAGATTCTACATGAAGCTCAGCAGGAGAAGAAGGGGTGGCAAAGACCAGCCTCTACTTTCTTCAGGGAAAATGGAAGCACCAGCAGCATGAATACTGCCGAGTAATCAAAACCTGCTCTCTCCACAATTTGTTGTAACAGCTCAGTAAAGTTTGGAGGAGAAAAAGGGATGTTTCCCACATCTTCTAACAGAAGATCAAATTCATTCTAACTGAGTGAATCCTGCAGAGCTCTGCTGTTCCTACACTGTGGCTGACAGGCATGAATTCACAGTCTCTGGGTGGCAGGCAGGTAGTCTAAGCCCAAGCTGTAAACATTTCTACTTTGGACACATTTATGCCTTGTGATCTGGTCTTAGCTCGAGCCACCTCACGCGTGGCGATGGAACAACAACAGGGCAGAGACACTGCAGGAGGTGCAATTTGCCAAAACTGCCCTTCACCCCCCACTTCAACTCCAGATGTATTTCAGCCGTAGCTCTTTCTATTTGTCCTAAATTGTCCTGCTCTTTTACAGGATATCAACATGTAGCTCAAACAGCAGTTGTTCCAGCCCTGTCACACTGCACAAGATTCCACGTGATCTTTAGTCCCACACTGACGAGGGCTTGAGCCAGAAAATCCCTGTTTACGAGAGCTAACACTGAAGCCTGTGTATTCAAACATCTGATAACAGCAAAAAAATAGAAAATGAACTTATATCTCCTCTCAGGGTCACTTCATACAAATAAAACTGAACAGAAATCCAGGATGGAGTTTGCAGCAAGACAAAATGCACAGGTTTTCTAGAGAAACGGGGGGGAAAGTCTCCTAAATGAGGAAGACTTTGAACACTTGCAGTGAATACTTCATAGAACAAAACTTGTTTTAAGTAGCCTCCAGGGAATGAGATTACTTAACAATTAAAGCAGACTGCCAAAGAGGTATGTAATACATATTAAAACATTATAAATATATACCTTAAGGTATTCTACATGGCAATAATTAAAACTAGATTCACAACCACATACTTTGCCAGCTGCACTCTTCCAAAAAGAGGTTTTAAAAGTTTTTGTCAGATTTGGGAGAACAGTGCGCTATTTAAACATTTGGTTTGGTTTCTTTCACAGACTTAATCTCCCAAGAGAATAATTGCATCAGAACCAAAAATAAAAGAAGAAGCAAACAACTTCAACAGCAGAGACCACACCTATTATCAAGCTAGGTGATGAGTTCTTCCCTGCCATCCACAACCTCCTGATTTACCCATCCTGCAGCTTCTGGGGCATGACTTATCCTCACTAGGAAACAGTGACTAGGCACCAAACCCTGTCTTCTTTTGCTGAAACAGTGAATAAGCAGCTTGCTCCCCAGAAATCAGAGAAAACACAGACCTGTGAATCAGGTCCAGGATGCCAGTGGAAAATAAATTACAAATTCCATTTTTGGGGGCACATATGTATTTTTATGATTAAAACAATTTTTAAAACTAACAAACTTAAAGCTAAGTCAGATTTCAGGGAAACAAAATCATAAGAAAGGTGACTATTAATGATGACCATGTATCAGACAAGGAAGCAGGATGAGGGATTTACTCATATACCACACTGGCATGAATTTGAAATATTTGTAGACTGAAATTGCATGCCATAATTAAGAAAAAAGCTACCTGATTTAAGGTAAATTTACAACACTCTTTTAACATTAGAAATGAAAACTCAACCCACAAAGAGTTGCAGTAGTTACAAACACGGTATTTATATGCAGCAGAAGTTTCTTAAATATGAAAGATTAACTAGGAAAATACTTTCTTGGCTTGTTGAGTCTCATGCATTTGACAAGGGTGCATAAGTGGTGGGCTGCACTGTTTGCCTACTGAAATAATCCTTACTGAAAGAAGCCTGCATACTTCTCCCTTACATGCAAAAGGACAGCTAACATTAATTCAAGAAGATACAGAGGTGCAATCTTTTACAAAGAGCCAGTCATAATGGCCAAAGATTTTGCACTGCGGGAAATAATACAAACGCCACGAGAAGTGAAGCTCAACATCGAACCGAACGAGCTCTTCCTCGGCGTCAACCCACAAAACACCAGCTCCAGGCTGGCGATTCTTTAGGAAACAAAACCAAAAAGCTCCAACTTACTTGTGCCTGAAAGCAGAGACAAAGGAGCAATACTGGCAGCTGTACTTGTCTTCCCGGGTAAACATGGCCAGAGCCAAGTGACTCCTCTCGTGGGATCGCAGACCCTGCATAGACATCAAAACCCGGTCACACTGGCTGCAGTGGTAGCCCCCAGGCCTGGCTTCATCTTCCAGGGATGCTCCATATTCAGCTTCTGTAAATTCCACAATGCCACCAGGGTCTTTGGCTCCCTCAAAACCCTCCATCAAAGTTGTGTTTGAAGGATCTTCAGCTTCCTGCTAAAAAACACATACCCCCCCAAAGCCATCAATTCTCTCTCCCTTCTGCCCCTCAGTCTTTCCCCTGTGTTCATCACAACATCCAGGTTTCCCACTGCGTTATTTCTCTAAATATATCCCTACACAAACTCCACATCAATGGCTTTCTGGAAAAAAAAAGTGACCTATTCTTGGGAGGGAAAAACATAATTAGATCTATTATATACATGAATGCATATGTAAAAAAAAAACCCAGAATCTCAATCCTTGATGAAGTTTGTGTCAGATCATGCAAAAAGACAAAAAAAATCTTTCCATGGTCTTGGTGGGAATCTTCTGAACTTCATCAGATAATAATAAATAAGTTACAGAGCAGTTAATTTTAGTTTATTTTGCTCTAGCTGACTGTAGCTACCCTATAGACTAATACAGTTGTCTGATCTAAAGTAGATTTTTTCCATTGGTGTCAAACTCTCAAGAAAGAAGCCTGTACACTAAGACCCTCTTTAAAAATATAGAGCAAACAGAAAACGTCTTTTTTTAACTCTCTTTCATAACTTTCACATTTCTAACCAGAGAATTCATTTGTGCAAGCTAAATACCCTGCTAGAGGCATTTCCAGCACATTCTTTAGGCCGTGGCTCTCAGCTTTTGTTCCCTGTTGCAAGATTTCTATTTACTCAAAAGAAAGCACTGACCCTACTACATAAGCATCACTTGAGAAGAGAGGAGAAGAGGGAAAGGACTCTTAGGAGGGAAGGATCCGAATCTGTCGGGAGTACCAGGTAAGAAGGTAAAGAAAGGTCAGCGGCAGGGCAATGAAAGCTCTCTCAGGTGGTGTGAGTTAGGCTGTGGAAGACACCGCTTTCCCATAAAAACCAGATTATGTCAGCAAAAAAGCCTTGTCAGTCAGGCAGCAGGAGCCTCTGACAAAAGCAAGTTCCCCCAGCCTTGGTGCACTTTCACTTCCCCTGCCAATATCCTGGAAATCAGACTTTGGGACAATGCCTGTCCTTGGAGATGTCAAAAGAGGAACGCCTTTCCACAGGGAGAAAGGAAAAATATGTTTGCACCTAATCACCTGAGGGGGATCACTGCCTCAGCTGGCCACTGAACATTTTCTTTGGAGCCAGCGTGCAGGTTTCATGTGGAAAGGTGTACCACAAGAAGCTTCGCACACTAATATGTGCACACTTCCACTTCTTAAAAAAAATAAAATATAGATATTGGAAAAAAGAAAACAAAAAGCTCTTTTTGAGCTTAACTAAGCAGAAACGTAGCCCAGAAAGTAGCTGAGAGAAAGCTTCCCGCTCATAAACCAAGTCTTTCGGTCATCAACGACATCAACTCCTGTGTGGCTGAGAAGAAATGAGAATTAAAGAGTCTTCATGCCCCTGGATCAAGAGTGAGAAAAAGTTAAAACATCTTGAAATGAACCAAATGCACTTCAGAAACTTAGTGTTAGATTAAAACTCCATGCTGAACCGGAATGCCCAGTTCCAAACCCATTCAACTTCACAAGGGCCCTCCATAGGTTATCAACAAGGCCTTTATTTTAAACAATGCAAGTAGTTTCAGTCACTTTAAGTCATCTTTAAAGAATTCCTACCTTTACTGTGGCCACAGAAGAGACATTCCCGTACTGGACGTGCTTGCGGAGGTGATTACAGATGGCTCGAAGCGTTGGGTGGACTTCCACGCAAAATTTGCATTTATAGCCAACCACCTTCCTCTCCTTGAGTTTTGAAACATCTTCCAAGTGTCCAAAAGCCTGTTTGAGCACACAAGCATAAATCACTGAAGTGGGTTTTGCCACCTCGTTTTTAGGGACACAGACCAGACTCTGGACCTGATGCTGCACTTGATGCCCAGTTCTGCAGAACTGCAAGGTCAGTTTCTGTTGACCGCACTGATTCCTACAAAGTAAGTGGACAAAACATCTATGCAAAAGAAACCTTCCCTTTATGGTTAACAGTGGTCCTCTAGAAGACCATTTCAGTTTGGCCTGAAGCTGCACCTCCTCTTCCCTGACCCCATGACTTCCCCAACATCTGTGCAAAGCTTTTCCTGCGCAAGTGCATTTTTCAAACTGAAGCAGAAGGAAGGGGGTAAGTGGGCAAGAAATGGAGCAACAATTTAGTCTTCTCCTTACGAGGCACTTGCCCAAAGCTTCTGCCACCAGGCAGGATTCATGTCATACTGATACTGGGTGCTCAAGGAGAGAAAGGGCTGAAAGAGAGAAGGTTGAGAAGCAAACTGATGTGTTACTCAGAGGAACATGAAAGAAGGGGATGGGACATTTTGTGGAGAATCTGCGACAAAGTACATGGCAGCCTTGCCACGGAAGAACAAGTGACTGTCAGACACAGATGGCCCTCCAGAAGCGTGGGAGGGAGGAAAGAAGATAAAGAAAATACTGAAGGAAGCGGTAGGAAGGAACAAGGTTTCCTACAGAACCCAGGGAGATGTGGCGGATGGATGAGGAAATTAAAGCAGAATGTGTAATTGACTTATGGAGCTCACTGGCACTCTGAGTCATTCATTAGCCTGTGGTCATTTGGCTGTCAAAGAGAACATGCAAGTGGGCATTGGTGGGCTCCCTTGGCAGGGAGCAGGGGGCGAGAAAGAGACCAGACACACAAATCCTTACCCTCTCTTGTTTGAAATCTGCAAAAGCACCATCTGCATATTTCTGCTTGCTCAAAAGCTGCTTCCTCCTCTCCTGACGTTTGGCACGCTTCTGGAATTCCTCATTGTGACCATTCAAGTGTGCAGTCAGCTCTGCCGTGCTGTGCAGTTTTGTATCACAGTGCTTGCACTGGTAGACAGGGCTCTGAGAGCGGGTGCCACTTCCAAGTATGGAAAAGTCCCTCTTCAAATCCTTGCTGTGGTGGTCAGTGTAATGCATGCACAGCAGCTCTGCCGTGCTGAAGGACAGCTTGAAACATTTAATGCACCTGAAGGGAAGCCACTCGATTTCCTGAGCCTCAGTCTCCACCTCAGGCTTTTCAAAGTCGTTCCTCTCCTCGGCTGGAGCTGGTTTCTCGTGCTCATCAGCGTACACGGCAGTGAAGTATCCCCCCAGCTTGCTGGCGTGCTGCTTCTTGGGGAAAACCCCAGGGTGACGCTTCATGTAGTGAGACACGATGCCCTTCTTGCTGAAGGACTGGAAGGAACAGAGCGAGCACTTCTTCTTCTCTACAGCCCTCCTCAGCTCCTCACTCAGCTGAGGAGTGTCATCCTTGGGAGGAGATGGAATGATAACTTTATTGGGTTTGTCGCTTACCGTCCTGGAGGCTGCCAGGCAGTGAGTGTAGTAAGCATCAATGTCATGTCTTTTCTGGTAGTGTGCCGCGAGCCCTTTGCGGATGGGGTTGGTGTAGGAGCACAGGGCACACTTGAAGAGGTTGTTCTTGCCCTCCGGCTGCGCCCGGACGTTGTTGTGTTTGATGCGGTAGTGTCTGGCTATCCCCTTCCGAGTGGAGCAGAAGTATTTACAAAGCTGACACCGGAATACTGTGTGAGACACTAAGTGAGAACTGGAGAAATGAGGTGCTGGCATGGAGACTTCTCCAACATCCTCAGCAGCAATTTCTGGAGAGGCCTTGATTTCAGCCACCATGTCTGGCTCCACTGAGGCAGACACCTTTGGCGGTGACTGGGCAAAAACATCAAATTCGGGTTGATTGTGGTACTTCTCATAGTGGATTTTCAGCTTCTCAAGTGTTCCGTGGGTGTAAGGGCAGAGTTTGCACCGGTAAGCACCATAGCCTTGCTTGAAAATCCTACTCGTCTCTTCCACGTCGTTCTGAGCAATATCAGTCGACTGCTCCACATCGTGCACGAAGTCTTCAGCAGTGACTTTTACTGACGGATGCCGCTTCTGGTAGTGTGTGAGGACGCCATGGATACGCGTGTTAATGTATGGGCAGTGTCTGCACTTATATACAGCCCCTGGGTTAATGTCTATGTCCTGAGCAAAGTCTGCTGCTTTCACTTTCATGCCAGGATGCTTTTTGCCGTAGTGTGTCAGGAGCCCGTGCAGGTTGTTGTACTCAGACTGGCACACTGTACACTGATATGGAGTGGAGGAGATGGCAGGATTTGCAGAAGCCAGCTGGACAGTTTTTTCATGGGAAAGGCTGGGATCCTCTGCACACTCTGCATCCTGATCCATCTGCGATGTTGCTATCTGGTCTTCAGAATCCATCCTGACCCCACCCTCATCAGGCTGCGGGATGGTTTTCTCAGCAGAATCTTTCTCCTTAATGATGTCTAACAACACGGACTCATCTCCATTCATGGCCCAAGGGTGAAATGCTTGGTAGTGATTAGTAATATCCCAAATAGAAGATGCTTCAAAAATGCAGTCTCTGCATTTATAGGTCTTCATCTCTGTCGGCATCACTAGGGCAGGAGGGGAAGGATCGGGACCCGCCCAGAGTTTGGTTGCCATGTAGGTATAATCAACATAATGCTCAGGATGCCTCCTTTGGTAATGCACAAGCAGGCCGCTTGGCTCCGTGTGCGAATAAATGCACCATTCACAGTGATAACCAGCTTCTATCAAGCCATCCAGAAACGCCCACCTCAGTATGGAAGTAACCGTGGCCTTCAGGTTCGGGTGGTCTTTCTTAATATGCTTCCTCAATGCATAGAAGTAAGGGGACGTGTAGCTGCACTGCCTGCACTTGAGGGCTCTCAGCTTGGACTTGTCCCGCTCGCTGCCAGAGGTGTGGGCGGGCAGGCTGCCAGCTGATTTCTTCTGGCTGCGGTCACAAAGGCTCCTAATGGTGGCCGTGTGCTGCCTGATCACATCCGCGTTGGCTTTGAAGTCGCGATGCTTCTTCTGATAGTGGATGAGCACGCCCTTCACGGTGCGGTTCCCGTAATCACAGTGCTGGCAGAAGAACATTTCGTTCTCGGGAGGGTTCACGGAGCTCTCGGATCCGGCGCGGCCCAGCTGCTGCATGGACACCGGTGGCCTCTGGATGCCGGGGGGCAGCTCCCCCGCCCGCATCATGGCTGCGGTGGGGGGAGCCTGCCTGATGTACTTGGCTGTGACCTTGATCTCCGGGTGCCTCTTCTGGTAGTGGACCAGCACGCCCACGACAGAGCGGTTGCTGTAGGAACAGTGCTTGCAGTAGTAGAGCTCAGTGGAGAGGTCTGGGGGTGGTGGTGGGGGTGGTGGAGGCTGGGAAGCCAGGCTGGACAGTTTTGGGGAGATGGGAGCCCCCAGCTCAAACGACATTTGAGCGAGGGCAGAGCCCCTGTCGACAGAGACTACGCGCATGGTCTTCTGAATTCTGAAATACGAGGCTTTTTCTTCGGGGTGCTTTTTCTGGTAGTGCACCAAAACTGAATGCATGTTAGGGCTCGCAAATGAACACACATCACAGTCATAAACAACCACAGTGTTGACTGAAGGTTCCTTCTGATTTTCACATTCAGGACTGAAACTCTTGGTGGCACTTTTGTTAAAACCAGCTGGCACACCAGTCCCGCGAGCCACGGGGGTGGAGGTTGCCATAGTTTTTGGAGCAGAATTCAAGATCTCTCTCAGTGTCTGAGACTCTGTGTTCAGCCCTTCTTGCTGCTCAACAACATAGCTTGAAAATATCATTGCATTGTTAATTTTCACTGTGGGATGCATTCTTTGGTAATGTGGCATCAGGCTTCTAACATTTGGGCTTGTGTAAGAGCAGAAGCGGCAGCGGTAGATCAGATCAGAATGATCAAAATTCAGGACATTCATAGCTTCAGGATGATGTTCTCCATAATGCTGCTGCAGGTCTTCGAAATTTGTGTAGTCAATGTAGCACTCAAGACAGCGGTACACTGCGCTGTGATCATTGGGATCCAGAATATACCTAAAGCTGAATTTAATGTAGGGATGCATTCGCTGGTAGTGGGTGCTAACGCTCCTGGCAGATTTGTTGCTGAAATCACAGTGTTTGCAATAGTAAAGCCTGCCAGAGTCACTGAACTCCGAATTCTCATTGTTCTGGTCAGTACCATACATGTTGGACTGGCTCCCCAGAACAGTGGCATTAGGGCTCTGATGGTCCTTCATGCTGACAGCAGAATAATAGTCCTCCTCATCCTCAGACAAAGTGAGCTCAATCTCTGCCCCGTTGGTGGAATTGTAGTCATGCTGCATGCTCCTGAAGCTTGCCTCCTTCTGGGAATCATTAGCCTCTCTGCCCCACATTTGCTGGGGTGCGTAAGAACTGGAAACATCTATCATCGGTTCTGTTTGCTCTTCTTCTCTGTCCAACTCCACCTCTATCTCCACCTCATTGTCCTCCTCCTCTTCCTCATCATCCTCCACGTTAATCACAGCATCCTCCTGCTGTTTGTTTTGGTTGATCTTGCTCTGCAGGTTGCTCGCTATCTCATCAATTCTAGTTCTCTTTTTCACAGGAGAGAGATCTAAAGGGAAGTCATTTGAGACCTTCCTAGGGGCTTTAGCAACAAAGTTATTTTTAGATGAGAGCCCAAGGATGGAGGTCTGGCTCTTCTTCACGGTGCTGGCAGAGGGGTGAGCATCTGCCTCGCTCTCCTGCGGTGCGTTAGATGGCGGCCCATCGTATTTTGGCAAGTTGTCACAGAACGAGTGCTTGTGCTGCTGATGAACTCTGAGGCCCTTCAAAGTGGTGGTGGAATAGTTGCACAACGTGCACTTGTATGGGTGCTGTGAATGGGGCTGGGGCGACTGCTGCTGCTGCTGCTGCTGCGGCTGCGGCTGCTGCTGCGGCTGCTGCTGCGGCTGCACGGGTTCCATCATCCCAGCAGATTTCCTGCCGTTGATGTTCCCGCTCTCGTAAGACACCGAGCTGTCGTTCAGGGACGAGGCGATGCCCTCAGCCTGGGAGTTCATGGTGTCCCAGTCGGATGTTGCTCCTGTGTGACACTGCTTGTGGGCACCGAGCTTCAGCGAGCTCTTGCAGGTGAAGGGGCACTCGTCGCACTTGTACACGGCCGTCTTTCCAGACAGGTGGATGTTCTCGATGTGACGGGAGATACTCCGGCGGTGCATCGTCAGGAAAGGGCAGAAAGGACACTGGAACCTGTTCATATATCTTCTGAAGGGAATTCCCTTTGTTTCCAATAGTTTGTTGCCATCAGATCCCATCAGCTGCTCTGCAGACATTCCTGAGGTCTGGTGATCCATGGAGTTTAAGCCATTCTCGCTGTCCATTTCATTTAGCTCTTCATCTGAGCTGGAGTCATTTAGCATACTGCTTGTTTCCAGGTCAGCAGAAGAATTCGTCATATCAGCAATTCCATAGCGGGATCTGTCAGACAAATTAACCATGCCCGAGTTGTGAGGTGACTTAGGCTTCATTTGAGGGTAAGACACAGAAGAAAACTTCGAAGATGTAGAAGAGTTGGGCCTGATAAGTGAATTGCCCATTGATCCCCTGAAGTTTGAGACGTTAGCATTCGACATCTCACGTCCTGTTGTGTTCATGGACATGTAATTCGAGTTTGGAGAGGCACTCTGGGCACTCTTACTCTGCACCTCAGGTGCACTGGTCCCGTCCTGCTGCTGCCTCAGGCTCGACAGTATTTTCACCATGCTGCGGTGCTTCTTCATCATGTGGTCACACCAGCGCTCCCTCCGAGGTGTCTGGTAGCTGCACCACTCACAGCAAAAGTTGCCCCTAGACTTTGTCAGAGGCTTGACCATCGACTCCAAAATGCTCCGCTCCACCACCTCTGCCGGCAGCTCCTTGCAGGGTTCCTGCACTGGCACAGAAGCAGACGTTGATTCAGACACAGCAGCAGCAGCAGCAGCAGCAGAAGGAGCTGAACTCTCTTTCAGGTTGTTTTTGTGATACATTTTCTGGTGCTTAATAATCCTCGCACGCCTGGGTGACTTGTAGGTGCAGAACTGGCAACTGAAAACTTTACCAAACCCTTCATGCATCATGATGTTGTAATTTAGGGAACTAGAAGCTGGTGGCCCCACTGAGCTCCCCCCAGCCTGTGCTCCATGAACCTTCCGTGTGTGCTCTATGAGGAGGTTTTTGGAACGGAAGTAACGCACACAGAACTTGCACTGGAAAAACTTGCTGGTTGGTTTAGGATTTGGAGCCATATGCTGGCCATAGAAAGTCTGGCTCTGGCTATAGTAACTTCCAGTCCCCATCTGACTTGTTGCATTTTGCCCTAAAATGAGAATTAAGGTGTATATGTAAATAAATAAAATAAAAGGTTTTTCCTCCACCCACCCTGTATGCTCAAGAATGTAACCACATCCTGAATTGGCAACAACTACTCCAGGATACCCTCACTTACTTACAGTAATACCTACAGATCTGGCAATGGTCAGAAAAGTGACTATTAGGAATAATTTCTACATATAAATGACTGTGGTGTACAGTTTTGGATAGACAGCTTCCAAAATGACCTTTGTGGGGGGAAAAATAAAACTAGTACACTAATAAAAGTTGAAAATTTTGAGGTGGTTCATGGCCGTGAAGAACAACCATGAGAAGCTCATAATGAAAAATCAATATGAAGAACCCCATGGAAAGAAGCTGGAAAATAAAGCCATCCTCCATGCTTGCATTTGCAGAAAAGAAAAAAAAAAAAGCCATTGTCAGAACCAGTATGGCTGATGCTAGATATCTGCCTTGCTGACACAGCCATAAAGATAATGCAAATTTTTAAACCACATCAAAGGCAAAAACTAAAACACACTGAAATAAGACACACGTGAAATAGGGGGTAAGAGCTGAGATCTTAGGGTTGAGATCAATCTTGGAGTTGAGATTTACCTGCTATGTCATCTGCAATTGCGAATTCATCCTTTACAGAAGAAAATTCAACCTCGGTCTGGTTGCTAGCATTGATGGAACCAGACCTCGGCTGGGTAGGGCTCTCCTCAGAGACATCAGTCGGCTGCAGAAAAGCAGTGTGAACATCCTGAATGTGAGCTTTTAGGTCTTCATAAGATGGAGCTCGAAAATCGCAGCCATCACACTGCAGGACCTCCATGGTTCAAGATGATCTTTTACATTAGAAAAATCTGCAAGAAAAAACAGGGGGGAAGGAGAGAAGAAGAAAGATGTGAGTTTACAGCAGTGCTGTTGGAACAAATCCTGGAAACACCAAGGTAACACCAAGGTAACACCACGCTTTCGATGACTCAGTCGTTTGCAGAGATTCCACAAACACAGCGGCGTGAAACTCAACCTTTCCTTACCCCATTGAGAAGCACCTACTCAGATCCACAAGAAGTCCTATCTAGGTAGCTCACAAGCTGCTGACTCAACTCTACGGACAGTCAACTCTCTGACAAGTGACTACTGATTCAGTGGACTTTGTCCTCTTGGCTTTTCCATTACACAGGGCTGTTATTCAGAATCTGGTCTTGTTCAAAGACCACAGCCCATGTGCAGAGAGAAATGCCACATTACTCCCAGTCATGCACTGAAATTTACAATCACAAGCCAGCGGCTTCTGCCTTTAGGACAATCACTCTAACCTTCCTGGAAGCTGCCATATCCTTCCTCATTCACTGCCATGCATCAAAAGCCTTCACAAGGAGAAATATGATTTTCTTCACAGAGTCCTATCAGTTCTGATATTGGTAGAAAACCTAGACCTAACAGCAAGGTTAGGTGCAGTTACATGAACCCAAGGCAAAATACTTTGCCCTACTTCCACCAAGCTTCTAAGGGCACCTCCACTCTTTGTTAAGATGTTTACATTTTCATTTCAGCCTATTCGGGGGACAAGACCTTTGTGCCTTAGCAGTCTGGGGGATGGAGACAGCCGGAGGAAGAAAAGGACAGCAAAGAGGAATAACCGTACTGAAAAAGCACAATGGAAGCATGAGTTACAAAGACTCAAGAGTCATTATAACTTCCTTGATTTATCCAAAAGCCCTGCATACCTTCAAGTACAAAGCAAAATAAGATACAGTGAAGCATGGTGGCTCAGCTTGTGACAATTAATCCTGCGACAGAGGGCTGCACTGCCATGAAGAACAGGAGACACAAAGCATAAGCCAAACAAAAGACTCAGACCCTCCTACCCTGTGCATTGCTCGGGCATAAGAGCCACATTCCTATGCTAACACAGCAATTGCCTCTTCAGGCTTCCATGCATGTGCTGGAAAAGGATGACAAGCCGAGCATTTCAGAGGTCCAAGACATAACAGCAGCCCAAAGCAATTTAAATTCCATGTGTTTGTTGTGCGTGGAGCACGAAGGAAGCAACCTACACAGCGAGGAAGAAGCTCCAAAAGATTAAGGCGCAGAAACAAGAGAGGGTACTGCACCAGGATTTTAGATGAAAGAATGCTTCTTCTGATAGCCTGCTAAAATAAACTTCTAGCAAGTCAAATTCCGGACAGTCTGGGCACAGAGGCTCTCCACATATTTACCTACATTACTTTGCAGGCTGCACTGTGTCCTTTCTCTCCCCCCACTCCCTCTCACCACCAATAAAGAAAATGAACGCTGCACCAGCTTCTTTTCAGCTAACAAAGTTACAATAATCGAGATACTCAAGCTTTTATGTGCAAGCACCAGACCAAATTGTGTGGAAGAGGTTGCTATCTGCTCTGGATCAAATTACAGCAGTGAGTGAAGCCCCACCCCACGTCTCCTTTAGCACAGTCCATTAGACCTGAAAACAAATTTTTCCATGGAGCAGACGACTCCTGCATTTAGAGCACTTCACAGAAAAGCAGATCATCCAGTTTTCACTACCCATCCCCCAAGCTTAGTCCTTTCATCTCAGCCAAACAAGCCACAGCTCTGCTGAATGTGTTTATCACACTTTCAAGAGATATGAGCCCCTGCGTCACTGAAGCTTTAAGACTCACTAAGCTGCCCTAGTCCTCTGAGCTTTGGGAGCAGCCATTTTAGCTCAGACAACTCCTGCACTCAGCGCCTCAGAGCTTCTTGCCTGTGCACAACATGGCCTCACTTATCTCAGCTTCAGCTCAAGCACACCAGCCTTTTCTTTCCTTTTTTTTTTCCCTTTCCCCCCCACTTTTCCCCCCTTTTTAAACTCCTCCTCCTTGGGTGATGCTTTAAAAATCACCATGCCCAGAGCACATCTCCCTTTCTCCTGCATGACTTGCCCTCCTAATCGTGTCGCTGCTCTCCCCCTGCAGCTCCTCAAAAGCTGCAACCTTCTCTCCTTCAGCAGAGGCTTGGGTTTCCCCAAACCACCTCCTCAGGGTTGGGTTCCCCTGTCCCATGGATGGCAAAATTTGGCGGCTCGTCCCACAAGCGCTGCGTTCACAGCGTCAACACACTGGTCCAAGCTGTCCTACAGGCAGAAGCGACACACAGCTGAGCCTCCCAGGAGCAGCAGGAGGAGGAGGAGGAGGAGGAGGAGGCGCGGGGGATGAGGGGGGACAGCAGGCGGGGAGCCTCCAGCCGGCCCTGTCCCTGGGGAGCTCTTCTGCTTGGCGCAGAAGACACACCACCCCACTCCCCTGCCAGATTCCAAAGTCTAATGACCTTTGTTAATCACCAGCCAGCCTGTCTGCATCAGCAAACCCTGCCAGCAGACACACCCTTCACACAAAGGCTGTAGCTATGCCTTTTAAGAGAGGTTCTCTGAAAGCTCCATTGNGTCCTCCCCCTCCTCAGCCCCCCGAAAACTTTAGACCCTTTAGAAACAGCACCGCAAAACACTCTCACGGCTCTGTCTCTTTTGGAAACTTCAGGCCAGCTTACAAAATAGAAAGCCAGAAGGGAGACCAACGCTGAGGATCTGAAAAACAAAAAAAGGACAATCCAGGCAGCTTCAAGAGGTGAAAAGCACCACCATCTTCATCTCCAGCACACGCGGCTGCTGCCTGGAGAATGCATCCTTTAAGGATGCTGGTAGCTGTCTACACAAGCTTAAACCAACCTTTGTGTGGAGAGATATCGTAATAGCTGCTGATTACAGAACTGGTGGAGCCTCTCTAATGGGTTCCAGCTTGAATCCACCAAAAAGGCAGCTCCGAGTCCCAGAAGAGGTTAATCTTACTGCCTCCCGTGAGGAACAAACATCAGGTACAGCTGAGTGGACTTCAGTGCGATGTTTTCACCACGCACCACACTGAGAGCAGGATGAAGCGTTCTGTACAGAATTCTGCTCTACCGTTTCCACATTCTTCCTTAAAATCCCGTCATTGCATAAGGGCTGAACACACAAACTGCTGGTTTGAGCTCATATATCAAAAGGAGCTGTAACACAATGTGCATCTTTCTTCTTTTTTGCCCTCATGGGACGCAACACTGGGAGAGACACACCTACCGACCAGCAAAGAGCATTTTCAAGTGCAGATACATCCCAAGCCAAGGAGGCAAAGCAAGGTTCACGTTTCCTTCATGGTCAGCTAAAGTAACACGTTCCATAAACCCTTTACATTTCCAATTAGAAAATTTAGAGGGGAGTGGAGGTGGAGTGAGACAGGAGTTACCAAATCTACTAGCTCAACAGCAGAAGTGTGGGAAGAAAAACCCAAAACAACCAAACAAAACCACCATTAAATGAATCCATAAATCCCACAAGCCCTCGAACGCATTCATAAGCAATCTCCTGAGACCACATTGGCTATAAATAATATTTGACTTCTAAAATACCCTTACTAATGCAATGCTAACCTCATGAAACATTATTAAAATGCCATTGTCTGGCTAATTTGCATTTACAACCTCTTCTTAAATAACATGGTCTTAATGCTTAAATATGGAGGTGTTCTTATTTTTATTATGAGCAAGAAACTTTCAACACATTGGGCAATAGAGATTCTCAAAGCCACCATTTTAAAGACACAAGGTGGTCTCAAATTGTCTACAGCATCCTTCTTTACACTCATAAATGCCTGAGAACATCTGAGACACAGTTGCATTAGATTTCGAGGTTTTTAAAAATCCAAAACAAAAAATAATTGTGCTTGTTGAACAACAGTAATTACAGAAATTGGGAGCAGCCAAAGTAGTACAAATCATTATGTTTAAGTTTGGTTTTAAAGCTTCAAAATACAAAATTAATTGTGAAGCCCAAGGCACTGACCTCAAAATTGAGCTTCTGTGGTTTGACTACCCATCCGTTATATTTTGAGATGGAGTCAGCAGAGCTTCTGCAAGTTAAGAATATGCACATGCACAACCACAACTAAAAAGGTCAGTCAGACCACACAACACTCTGTGAGCTTCCAGCTCAGCATTAGTACCCTTGCATGTGAAACAAAGGAAATACAAAGGAAATATTTTGTATTCCTCCAGCTCTCCAAGCCTCCCTCTGCCCAGATGATCTGAGGCATCTTCATCCCTACATCACACAATGCAGGCTGGGCACACAGCTTTTGTTTTACTAGGTGAAAAGGTGGAGCTGTGAAGAGAAAATTTCTTCCCCCAAGCGTGGGAAGTGGTTGAGTCACCCTCCCTGGGGGTATTTAAAATATGTGTGGATGTGGCCTCTGGGGGCATGGTTTAGTGGGTGAACATGGGCAATGCTGGTTGATGGCTGGACTCGATGGTCCTCCAAGTTTTCCCAGCCTTCCCCACCCTTCCTGAAATTAACTACCAAACACCACAGAAACGAAATTTGCCGGCAAGTAATTACAGATAAGACAAGTTTTCAAAATTCCCATGAGTAACACCTCAAGCATTTTTCCCTGCTAGAGAAGCCTGGGTTTCTACCAGTGCCTACAGCTGTGCTGAGGACCTTCCAGCTCTTCTGCCTGGGATCCTGGCCAGGTTCAGCACATGTACAGTGGAGCTGCTGCTCTGATGTCTTTGGATTTGGGGTTTTAGCCTTACTTTTTTTTTTTCCATGTTTTTTTTTTTCTTAAACACTTTTTGTAATGTAAGATCACAAAAGGGAAAACGAGGACTAAACCAATAAAATCATAAGAGTAATGCAAAAACTTACACATTTGAGAAACTGGAAACCTGAAGGCTATTCCTCAGCTGGAGGAAGCCAGCCTCATCTTTTATTTATGAAAGGAAACCCCATAATTAATTAAGAATTCAGAGAATAAATTCAATTCTTAACTACAGTCAGGCAAGCCCACTCAACTCATGGGTCTTTTTCAATGACCGAATTCCAGTCAAGCTATTGGAATTCTTGGTTCTTTGAGGACTATCTCTGGAGTTATTTCTCTGAGCTGGTAACAACATAAACTAAATTCAAATACCATGTCTTTTTTCACTTTTTTTTTCTCTTTTCAATTTGATAGAACTGGATTTTGATAGAGGTCCATGGGTTGGGTTGCAACTCTACTCACACACTTTGTGGTTCATATTTTCTTGTAAAGGAATTAATGATAAAATTTTATCACCAGTTACAGCTTTAATTATCAAGATCTCCATACATCCTCCATACAGGTTTTGGGTTGTTTGTTCCATTTTGAAACTCACCGGTTATGGCTATAAGAGATACATTACCTGATACCTGTGATTCCATTCTTCCAGTAAATATTTCTCCTGATTTACATGGAAATATGTATTACAATGTAAGATAATTTCAGGGAGAACTTTACTATTAGAGATTCATCAAAAATCAGGAATAAAAACAATCTGAACTGAGAAGACACAAACTCATTTTTTTTCCTAAAACAAACTTATCCAGCCACCTGAAAGAGTCGTTGAACCTGAAGTGGGCTTTGGATCTGATTCCACCAAAAGAGGTCTTCCTACTACACATTTTTTATATATTGTCTTCCAAACTTTTCAGCGTGTCATGGCCAACTTTGTTGATGCCTATACAGTTAATATTTATTTGTATTCTTGAATACACACTTGAACATAGCTGATACCACACTGTAAAGCTGTACAGCTTTGCTGGAAAACTACCTCAAATCTTCTACATTTAAAAAAAATATATAAACCACGTTATTCTTAAAGCTCATGGAAGAGATGCTACTCACTGCTGCCAGAAACATTGTTGGGTTTTTTTTTTCCTGTTCAAGCAAAGAACAAGGATTCACAGAACCTCTCACATAATGACATTAAATAGGTCCAAATGATGGATGCATCGCTGTCAACTCAACTGGGTCCCCAAGACTCGGACTTCACAAAAAATGGATGTGAAAAAAAAGGCAAAACAAAGAAATAAAAAATCCAAAACCCCAGAAAAACGTGGTTCTTGAATATTAATGCCAATTAGCCATCTCACTGTAAGATCCTGGCAGAGTGAAGGCACACCATGGACTTTAGAAGGAGGTATGGAAGGAGAATCACAGAGAATGGCACACACCTGTCTGCTTCTGCTGGAGCTTTACTGATTCAAGCTACCTAAGTGCTGATCACTCCTTCATTTCTCACAAATAATGTTTCTTCTCCTTCTTTCTTTCCTGGGGTCTACATATATATCTATTCTTTTTAAAAACATACATTAAGAGGCCATCCAAATGCCTGAAGGATACTTTCAAACTTCAGACTTTTGAAATAAAAGCAGATGGCAAATAAAATGCCACAATCTTATTAAAAGACAAACTCAGACTGTCATACAAATCACAATTCTGGCTTTTTTTGTCCTCCTTTCCTTTGGGTTAGCTGTGAGGCAGTACATGATACAGAGCATAGGCAAGAGAGTCTTAGGATAAAGAACTTCCCTTATGAGAAGGGCTCTCAAATATTAAATGCTCTTGCTCCAAGCAAGGCTAGGATGGGTTCTTCTGATCTGCTGAATTACTTTCATGGCAAGTTATTAATCCCTTCAGAAATCAAAAAGACACTAAATATATGTATGAGAATCTGAACAACTGGACGGCCAGAGTAAGACTTTCTCCCCTTATTAAGTATGATACTTAATTTGCTGCACAAAACTGGTTTAAAGAGGAGATGAAACACCATGGGGCAAAACTCTAGAACAGAAATGTGGTTTGCCACTTGGTTCCCACAGCAAATGCCCACAGGACATGAGCCAAGTCATTCACCTCCCTGACACAACCCAGCCCCTCAACGCTCTTCTGCACAGACACACGTGTTCCAGGGGCAAGTGGGCTGGCCCTCGTGAGGAAAACAGACACCAAAGCCAAGCAGCTTGGCTTTTGTACCCTGCTCATTAGTGCTCCCCATATGGCACAATGGAACTGAATGCACTGGGTCTGGGGTTTCTAATTTCCAGCCAAGAGTGTATTGTTAATTACCTCGAATAATGCAGTTACTGTGAGTCATGAGAGGTGCAAAACCCCGGAGTAGACGGAGTTGAGAGAGGGAGGGAGATGTCAGTAGGTGGTGCTGAAGAACACGACAGCACCGTGCCCGGGTACTCGAGAAACAACCTAATTCCTTCTCATGCATTGCAAATACCTTCCAGGAGCTTTTTCACACAAAGGATGCATTACCAGCCTCACCCTGGAAGGAGCAGGGGAGGAGCAGGCTCCTCAGCTTGGCACAGTCCCAGCGAAGATCTCTTCCTTGCCAAGAAAAGTCAGAGCTGCTGTAAAGGGGGTCCTGCCAGTAGCAAATCGGATACGAGAGGCTCCACCACAAACTCCACCTGGAGTCCCCTTTCAGTGCACTGAGAGAACAAGGTTGTGTCTGGAGAGAGAAGAGATTATCTCCTGATAGCCACCTGCCCTTAAAACACCCTCTAGAGCCTTTAGGAGTAATCTTGCCATTCCCCCTGAACCCCATGCTCCATTCCACAGTTGCTGGCAGTGCTGTGGCCGGTGAGCTGCAAGCTTTAAAGAGGACCAAATCTCAGTTTGCAAGAAGCACAGTATTTTTACAGAGGCTAAATACAGCTTTATAAACTGGTGACAGAGCTAAACCATGGGAACACAGAAACTGCTGGATTATTTTAGGGGCCACAGAATTTTAATCTTAAAAGATCTGAGATTAGACCAGCCAACACAGCTGGTTTAAAACACATGCAGGCACTCTGAGCATAGTCACAGAGGTGCAAATCAAGTCACTGGCACTCAGAAACCACAAATGCAAAGGGCAAAGCTCTGTTTTGGGCCTGCTACTGAATAAATGTAATGCCAAATAAAGCCAGAATATCACTAGCTTGAAAGATGGATGTGAAAAGTTGCTTTTCTGGACTCATGTTCCTCCTTTAAGTGCAGAAACTGGACTGGACCTGATGTAGCCGTGGTGACAGAGACTGAACTTGGCTGGTGAGAGGAGTAATCTTCCAGCCAGAGATCATTTCCCTAATTTGGCACCCCGTTGCCCTGTTTGGTCATTCAAGACTCACTAAGAGAAGTTCACAGGGCAGCTGGGAACCAAAGGAACATTGCCTGGATCAGATCCATGTGAGCCACAGCCCTCTGCCTGTCTTTTCATCACCCATAAGAGCTCAGCTTAGTAAGAACCCCAGGGAGGACAGAGCCCTCTCCCTCAGTCCACCCAGAGATCTTACATGCTCCAGAGGTACTTCTTTAAAAGTGCAGAGAGCACGTGGAGAGGATGGAAAAGGACATTGAGAGGAATGGTTTTAACCCCATAAAACCAAAGCACCAGAAGCCATGTTCCGTACCAGCAAACAAAGCTCGAGTGCAACAGCACATCAACTCATGCAAACCCAAAACCCACCTCATGCATGAGGCCAATTATAAAGCAAGATCTGCTGCTGAAACCCTGCTGGAGGATAAGAAATTGATGATTAATGAAGTCTAGAGATTGTTTAAAGCTCTCCCAGCCTACCCCTCAGAAGCACATGTTTGTTTGAGGAGCTCCACTGACACCCTGGCTATTTTAACACTGCCTTTGTCTCCAGCTATCCCTCCCCTTCCCCCAAGCTTTCTGCTATATTTGACATTTGCAGGGCAGCAAGCAGAAGCTTCTCTGTCCGCCAGTTCATTTCCTCAGGTAATACAAATCCATCACTGACCCATTTATAATACCAGACAGAATACACAGTTTTATTTGCCCACTGACTCACACGCAGTATGGCAGCCAGCCTCTCTGCCCCAAGTAAAAGAACATACACTTTTCCAGCACTTGACAGATCTCGGACCAGTGATTGCCATTAGGCTGTCATCTTTCTCTCTGCCAACGCCTCCCGAAAAGATCTTTTCCACCTGTGCAACTGAAGGCCTTCTGTCTGTTTGGTGGTGGTGGCAGCAGGATGCTCATCCTGCCATTGATGGCTGAGGAGTGATACTGCTGAAAATCAAGAACTTACATCACCCAAAAAACTTTGTCCCAAGTAACTTCAGATATAGATAGAGTCCTTCGGATTACACATTGAGATGCACTATAAATGCAATATCCTGGGTCCAGACAAGAACCTTGCTCCTTTTACTCCCCGCTTCAGCCCCCATTCCCACCCACTTACTCCTTCCAGGAAACAAGTTTTTGCAGTTGGTGTAATAATACAAAGCTCAAGCACAAAATACTTAAAATAGCACTCTGGCTCATAATCATAATCATTAATGTGATATATGGATGGCAGACAGGCCATAGAAGAAACCAAGTGGAACATCTACAGTGCACTTCAGGATGGGGGAAAAAAAATAATTGAGTGATCTTACGACTATGGTTCACAACATTTGTGAATCGACCAAGTTAAATTGAAGTTCTCCAGCTAGAAAGTGTTTTAATCAAAGAGGAATTAGAAACTATTACATTAAAACCAGGAAAAAGCTGTTATTCGCTGTCTATTAAAAAAAAGTATATACTTTGTTATGCAGGTAATAATTAAGAACAATATCACACACGAAGAAAAAAAGCCACAACCAACCAACCTCTTGTTAACCTTATTTCACATCTTTCCAGTAATAAACATCTCTTGCCCCTCACTACTATGGATGCATTCAAATTAAGAAGAAATCTGGTATTAAAGCTCAGTTGTATCAAAAATGATAAGAGGTTGAAGTTCCTAATGGAGTTCTTCTGTCCTACTTTAGTCCGTTTTGCTTTAAATAAGCTGTTTGAGGGTCAGCCACTAAGATCCAGTTTCTTTTTCTTCCTCCTAAGAAATACTCAAACAGGAAATGGATCGTAAAGAATAAAAAATAACTAAGACTTTCTTTGTGGTAAGGGCTGAGATTATAAGCAACTGCATCCTTCAAAAGCTACAATCCTTGCAAATATGTAGACATTACAGAACTCTTAAGAGTTTTTTTCTCTTCTGCAAGTCCATTACACTACTTTCTTTTTCAGCTGTTGCAAATGCTTTGCATTTAATGATGTAAAACTCAGCAATCTTCAAGCATCTCAATTTTTTAGGAAGGTAACAAAATCCAATTTAGAACAAAACCAGCAGTCCCCATTGTCATAAGATGACTCTCATTTTGAAGAACCATTCTCACTTGACCTTAAAGACACAGGATGAAACCTGATAAAAAAGTGGTTCCCAAATCTACATCCAGAATATGCAAACAATTACCATTGTTTAAACTGCCATTTATATTTCTTACATATAAAACCCCCAGTGTTTCTTGTCATAAGGAAAGTTCAGTGCAAGACTATTTATTGACGTAAAAAGTATCTCTTGGGGTTTAAAAAAAAAACAAGCAAAACCACCCAACAACAACTGAGAAACCTGGAATCTGCACCCAAATACTTGATTTTTGTAACAGGCAAGAGGAGACTGGAAGAGGTTTTCAGTTTTCCTGGCCTAAGAGAAGAGAAGTCTTGGATAAATTCAAGATGGAAGGACTTTTTAGAAAGCACTTATGTGTGTCCCTAGTAAATATTTGGACTTTCTCCAAAGAGGAAAAAAACAATGCACTGAAAATCCCACCAAGATTCTTAGAAAAATTCAAGAAAAGGCAGCACAGTGGCATCTCAGGCTTTGTCAGGATTTTGTTTTCATGTATAATAAAAAGCAATAAAGAGAAGCCTTGGAAGAAGCATTAATAAATGGCCAAGAAATGGTCTTCTGGTAAGACCTGTCCTCAGAAACACCCTTATTTTGTTGCAAATGCAGTTACATAATTGAAAATCAGTGGGACAGTGGCCCTTCAGGACAGGTATTCTGCTTTTGGGTATAACCTGAGGCAACTCACGCTTGACTTTAGGGAAGCAGGGCGGGCAGCAGGTCAGTTCTCCTGTCCCTACTCACTTTAGAGAGTACCTGGGGGAGAAGCTGTTCCGGGAATATTCCCTCTCTGGAAAGGAGCAGACAGATCATCTGGGCTGCCAGGAGCTTCACAGCCAGGACACAGAAACACAAGGAGGCTGTTGCCTGACCGAGCGTGGAGCAGGTCCTCCAGCTCATGCTGCACATCACACCTGTGTGAGCAGGGACAGAGGTGAGGCTGTACCCACAGCTGGGTGCGTTTTGGGACCCAGAAAAGGCTGTTTGGAACTGCAGTGTCTCCGTCTAAATAACTCCATGGCTAGGCAAACCTTGACATTTACTCTGCACGCAAGAGTGGATAGGAATGGGTAAGATACTTGAAGCTAACAAAGATGAAAAAGGAAAAAAAAAAAAAAAAAGAGCAAAAAAACCCAAAAGATTCAAGCCCTGTTGTGGTGGTTTAAAATCCATCTGTAAACCCAATAGAAGCTTCAACCTGATGAGATACTAACAGAATTATGGAATATAGCTTGCCTTTTAATCTGGAAAGTTCAGAAATAATGTTCTGGAAGTGAAGGAAGGGTTTTCTGGCTCTCGGTGATTTCAACAAAGTAAATTCACCTATGATAATGGCAAAGACCCATGTGCTGCATTCCACAGTTCCAAAGCAAAAGGGTAATAATTCCTATTATCTTTACTGATTATTACAGAACCACTTTAAAAAAAAGGAACCAAAGGTTGGCTTAAAGGGAAGGCACTTAAAACCTTCCCAACTTACTGCTTTTTTGAGATGTACATCTAAGTACATTCAGTAAATCAAGTCTCACTGAATCCTCCAGCTCAAGGAATTTTAAAACAATGCAGGATTAAGCTCAAAGCAGAACCACATAAAGATTTCCATTTTGTTCTTACTAAAGGAATAAAGATGGAAACAAGCAAGCAAGAAACAAAAACAAACAAAAAACCAGAAAACAAAACCTAAAGCACAAAAACTTATGTTAGACTCAACTGTTAAAAAAAAGGACTTATGGTGGTTGAAAGGGACAGGGTGCGTCTTTTCATTTACAAATGGAGAGGGGACAAGGACAATCACATATATAAACAACACATTCTCCTTTCATTAAGAGTCCAGCTAAGTGAACAGCTCTTCAGACACAGCATTCAGCAACACCACTTGCCCATCAGGTGCATCTCCTCCCTGTCTCTTTCATCCCAAAAGAGGCATACATGAACCTGATGACTCCAGAATTCATACAAAGAGTATTCTGAGACACTTGTTTCTAGCCAACATCCTTGAACACTATGGAAGAGAAAAAAAGAATGTAATGTGGCTTGCAGTCCATTCTAGACTTTTCCCCCCTTTTAGAAGTCGTTTGAATAAAAGGTATTTGCTTTTTTTTTTTTTTTTTTTTAAATTCGTTTCTACCAACAAGCATTCATTCAGGCATGGGTTCTTGTTTGCAGGAATGCACGCAGAGTCAAAGTTCCACATTAATTTATGACCTCATTGACAGAGTGTCTATGGGAGAAGTGTACAATCAGTTCTGCGCAAATTTCATTTTCCTTTCTGCTGTTTATGGAACACTGAAGCATGACAAAAGACAGGATCATATGTTTCAGGTTTCCATTCATTTATCACAGACAAGTCATTAAAGTCAGCAGAAGTGACTTGCCCTCAGAGAGAGCAAAGACTGAAGCATTCCCTGGTTTTCAAAGAGCTTTGAATTCAAAACAAAATCCGAAGTCTCACAATTTTAAGTTACACAGAAGAGACAAAAAGGCAGATTTAAGTATTTCGAGCAGCAATACTGACAGTCTGTCCCATCCAATCACAACCTATTTATTCAACTCATGCAGTTCAGGCCATACGTGGTGGGATCTGTCTGTGTGAAAAGCAAGTTGAGTGAGTCTGCATCACGAAAAAAGCCTTTACCTGCTAGTGGAGGACCACAAAGAAGTGAAGCAGCCTGGCTCCAGGTCACACAGCTGGTCTGTGGCACAGCCAGCAGCACCAAGTGCCTTTCCAGAATCCAGCCCTTCCCTGTTATGTCATGCTACCTTCCTGTGCCACTGTCCCTGGAATCCCAGTGTTACTTCCCATAGGAAGAAGAAGAAATGAAAAAGCTCTCCAGCAGAGCTGAAGTTAAAATTTCAGAAGCAAGGGTAAATCAAAACGCCACACAAACAAGGATATAACCGATGCTCTTTATTTATCTTTGTATTTACTTCCTAACTGGAGTTGCCATTTCCACCTTTCTGCACAGAATCCAGGTCTTTTGATGAAGAATTTAGGTCAACTTGGCAAAATGTCTGCAGAGAAGAACACCAGTGGAGAGAGAGTTTATGTTGGTGGACATGGTCTAACCCTCATCTTACTTGACATTGCAGTGAAGGACGAACATGGAGAAACACATTGGCCTGATTTTTCAGGGGAGCTTTATGTGAAGGTGAGGAAGAATATTTGTTTTGCGGGGCTGTCGACTAGAAAAAACAGAATTTTTATATGATCTGAGAGGCTTTTCTCTTAATAGGACTTTGCCCAAACTTCTGAACCTTTCTACTCTCTTCCCAAACTCTTCTAAATAATCAGCAACATAATATTAATCTTTTTGTTCTAGCAAATATCTAGACAAAACCCCATCAATACTTACTAGTAATCATCAAAGAGAGTCTCCTTTATAGCACCTTTCTAAAGATATCTGAAAGAGGAACTCTCTGGGTCTTCCTCAGTATTTTTTATGCAGGAGATATTCAAGACCATAGAAGAGGAAGTTTGATTTAATCAGACCTCTCTTTCACATATGCTAGCTGGAGCCACAAAGCATGTGCACACTTCCACTCCACCCTGGCTGACAAAATTTATGAGAGAAAACCAAGTAATTGCTTTCCACATGCTGACAGCTGCACCTATCCTTCATTGTTTGTCCATCACCACAAGCAAGACACAGACATTTTATGGATTTCTTAAAAAAAAAAAAAAAAAAAAAAAAGGCTTAGATTGTAAGAGAATCACGTCCTACAAAACCTTTAGGCTACACATCACCTTTGGTCTATGTTCAACCAGCATGTGAAGCCGCTATGGTTTTTCTGAAAATATGTTTTTTCAATAAAATAAGTGTTCCATACTGAGGGTCTGGATGTCTAAGAAAACACATGTTTCCAAAGGGCTCTGTGCTCAGAGCCATGCACAGCCTACCAAGGACTCCTGATCCCGTTTAATGTGAACCCAAACTCTGCAAAAGGAGCTTAGACACAGAGCAGCCTCTGTAGTAATCCAAGATACTGCTGGCATTCCTGCTGAAGGAAGCACACTGAGCATGCTTCATCCTATGTCTGCAGAGCAGAACCAGCCTGAGCTCTGCCAAAAGCCAAGTGTGTCATGGACAGCTGTGACTGCTACTTTGCCTGGGCGCAGATGAGGAAAAACACCTCTTCTTTGGGTGGTTTTTTTTTTTTCTTCCTGCCTGCATCTGTCAGCTGAGATACACAAACATTCTTGGTGCAGCTGGAAGACACCAGGCTAAAAACTCAGTTTGCATTTGCGATGAGGCACATCTGGGCACACCATGCAGTCAAAAGCATGGGCTCCAATCTTCCAGCACACCTGAGGTGGCACACATTTTCTGCCACTCGAGAGAAGGACAATCCCTGCTGCTTAACATCCAGACAGCTTCTGGAGGAACCCTGGCTTCCCACCCTGGTCAGCCCAGCTCACAGTCGCCAAGCAAAGCCTGGGAGCTGATGTGAGAGCAGCACTTTGGGGAAGCAGGCAAAAAAGGGTTAAATCTTTCGCCTTCTTCATCCCTCTCCACGTTCATAATTAATGAAGAATTGTATCTTCCTAGTCAGTTTGTCTGAGTAGTGTCACCTTTTCTTTCAAAAGATCATTCCTTTCTAACATAACTTGCCTCACTTTTCCCAGCTGTATTCCTGGCATTAAACCATACCTTTCTGCTTTTCTGACACAAATTATTCTTCCTGGTCTATGCACTCATCTCCTCTGTATGCCTCTCATCCTCCAGGTCTTCCGGAAAGATGATCTGATCATCTGCTATTCCTACAGTCCAACAGATAAACATGCCAGTGATATGGCTCTGAAGCCAAAATAGTTGGTTTTTCTTTTCTTCTGAAGATGTTTGGCATCCCCAGTCACTCAGCATGCAGTATGAAATAAAAGCACTGCTTCTCTCTCTTAAGAAAGGAGGGCATTCTCAAAAAAGACTGCTCAGCCCAGACCCCTGACTCAGTAGGGCAGAGAAAATGAGGGAAAGGGAGGGCAGGGAAGAGCCTACAGCCAACATCACCAGGAATGACTGGCAGTTGTCTGTCCCTCAACCTGCACACCAGAAACTGGAATCTGAGGCTACAGAAGCCTTCTGTTTCTTCCTCTTTCCTCTTGAGGAACGAGACTCCCTTTTTGGTGCTCATTGTCTGTTGCTCTGGGCTCTGTAACTGATACAACCGTGGCCAGCCGAGGTCCTGCGTGTGTGTGCGCGTGTGTGTTTGCTATGTCTGGATCCTCAGGAAGGCAGCCTGGTTATTTTATTTTTAAACTTTGGCTCCCGTTGCACAGCCCCACATATAATGGCTCCACTCCTGAAGGTTGGATAGTCTTCTGCTATCAGTTTTCAAAGAAAAACAAAGCCATCCAAGCCCAACACCACCAAGAGAACGGAGGCGAAGTTCTCTCCTAAACGTTTTTGTTCTCATGAAGAAAACCCAAGAGATCACAAAAAATATTAAGCCATCACTGTCATCTCAGCTTCGTGCTGCTGTATTCTTGCAAGCTGCAGAATATTGTGCAAGCCCCAGTAACTGCTGGGGGTTTCGAGATTTCCCTAGGTTTTTATTTCTAGAAATTTGCCAGAGTACTGCCAGTTTTCCCCAGCTGAGCACCACACCTTTACATGGATCAGTACTCACTACAGCCTTTTATTATGAGGTGGAGGGTGGAAACAAGAGTAAGTTTCTCCTCACCTGGAAGCAGAACCTGCAATGGATCTTCCAGGTCCCAGAAGCCGAAAAAAGCAGAACCCGACATGCTAATCAAGGACTTGGTGCTAGGGTTCACCCTTCCTGGAGAGCCTGCCCTTCAGACGTGTGGCAAAGCTGACAAACTAACTGGTATCACATACCTTTAAGCCATCTGCAGTACAAGATCATTTCAGCAGTGAAAGTTTGCTGTCAAAAAAGAAAATAAAAATAGTGGTTTCCTTTTCAGCTGAGCACATGGGGTCTGTATCTGCAGGCTTGATTACTAGGAAAAAGGAAATGCTCAAGTTGAAGACAAGAGGACTTGGACCCATGCTTGGGAGAAAAGACTTGACACAGAATACAGGCGAAAAATGGAGAAAAAGTGGTTTGTCAAGAAGAAGTAATCTTTTTATCTTATCTTTACTTGCATTTCATGATGGAACATCACTAATCGGAGTGTTATTTACAGGTTAAAACAGTCACTCCTTCCAAAAACAAGGGGAACAGCTTCAACATCTTTCTTCTTCTTCATTCCTGACCTCCTTTCTTCTCCCATTTTCTTCTAACCTCTTCAGTCAGACTGCTGCCATAGAGTTTTGAATCTTGAAAGAAGTCTTCCAAAACTGAAACTACAAATTAAGAGCTGAAAACAACCGGCCAATTATTGAATCCAAATTCTCCTTCATCCTGCTGTAGTAATTGGCTTATAAAGTCAAAAAAACAAAAAGCATTTACAGTGAGGCCTCTACTGCTGACCTTCAAAACCAAGCTAATGTACTATTTTCGCCCTGAAACTGACTTGTTTTTGCATCGGTTATCAAAAAAGAGGATCTAATGGTAGTGCTTACTGCTAAAGTCTTTCATAAGCACAGAAGACAAAACGAGTTAATCTCTGTTTCCTAGGTTTATCACCCTTGACAGACCAAAGTCTAAGATGTTTTGAGAGATGACTAAAAAAAAAATGGAAACAAAATACTACTGAAATTGTAAAGACACTTGAATCTTCTGAAAAGCATTCACAGTAATACTACTGCTAGTAATAATTTCAGGTAGCCTGGTTGGGCTATCTATGGTAGAATATTAGGTTACCCGAGGAAACTGACATGTTGACAAATTATGATTGGGTTTTTGTGCAACAACCACCTCTGTGGTGACTACAGGACAAAAGTCTCTGGCTCCCATCTGTAAAACCGGGACTGAAATTTGGGGTGACCAAAGTGCTGGGCTGCAGAGTCCTTGGGAAACCAGACATCTTCCTACTGGGGGATTTATTTGTCCTTTAGGAATTATGTGAAAGTCGATAGCAGCTCTGTCAGGACTGAAAAAAAAAAAAAAACCAACTATTTCTTTTTTTCTTCTACTGCAGAGACAACAGAAAAATTCATAAGAAGAGAAAGACAGCTTCTACCAATGTCCTGCACAGATTCCACTTTGAGAACAAAATGCAAATCACTTGTCCACAGTTTTAAGTTTAAGATGGGGATATGGAGGAAAACCCACTACAGATAATCAAGCCCAAACTGATAACCTGATTAAAACCCAGTCAGCCTTATAATTTCACTTAATTTGGTTAATTTGCTTCCCATTCCTTTGCCAGGTGAGAAGGAATTTTCTTGCACGTTCTGGTAGAACTCAGCCACCGCCTTGGCCACCCTCTAAATCACCTGCAAATGGCAGCATTCTCACCAGCTGTGCTTTAATCCCTGACTTGACCTGGGAGTCATCTTGCTGAAGGTCCAGCTTCTATAACTACACAATTTGTCCACAACCAACTCAATCAAGCCTCTCTGCCACCACAGAATCTGAGGAGAAACTACACTAGACCCATTACAACTTCAGACAGTCCATCAGAAGTTCCGATATCTTTTTTTTCTTCCCCATAATTAAATCACAAATAAAGATTTTTTTTACATAATGAGCATCTTCCTAGTCTTATGTTCCAGCCACTGAATGTTTTTACCGCTTCATACAGACTCCAGATTCCTATAATATTGGACACAGCCTGGCATACTGGCTGCTTTTAGTCCTTCAAATGTCACTCCTGAAAACCTCTGAAAGAAGGGAGGAAGGGATGACCTGAAAGCTTTCAGGGTGAAGCACAATTTTCCAGACTTCGAATCATTACTATCCCCAGCATTTCCAGCCTAGTCCACTTAGCTATTCTAACTGTTTTAAATAACTACTTTGCAGAATCACTTTTTAAAAAAATGTATTTAAAAGGAAGACAGGAGTCTTCCTTTAAGTCCACATAGGCTACAAAGCCAACACATTTCTTGAGTGAGTCATGGACCACTTTCTGTTCCACATTTTCTGTCTTTTACAGATACAAACTGAATGACAAGCTCTTAGGTCTGACACATTAAAAAATATAAATTACTGGTGTAGAAAACAGACAGAAAAAGGAAAAGTCTCTTTAAATCCTGTTAGACACCCTTCTTGTCTGACCTGTGGGATGCTTTTGTTTAGAATGGAATGGGTCCAAAATACAAAGGAAAACCCTTGCTTATCTCTTTGGGATCAAGGGCTCTCAAAGGCACAACACTGGTGTTATTTGCTTGATACATCAAAGCAAGGTCATTACTTACTTCAGTCTTGGAAAGATCCAAAAGTCTTCTGATATACCACAAAAGCCAGTGGCCAATGAGACCTATGACTCTCCCACACTCTCTGCATGGGATTTTCTCACCCCAACACTCCCTTCCTCCTAGAGCTGCAAAAAACAGGTGCCTCCATCTGGATGATCCCTGAGGCACTGACCCAATTCTCAAGCCCTTTTACTTGGGGAGGGGAAAATAAAACAAAAACAAAAAACAAACCACAAAAGATGTTAGACTTAGATCCAAAAATGGTTCAAATACATGTTTTGATCTTCAGCTCAACTCCATTGTGAACATTCAATGGCAGCCCAAAAGTCTGTTTTAGTATTTTCCACAAGAACTACAGACATTCACCTTTTCTTTTTTCTTTTCTTTTTTCTTTTCTTTTATTTTCTTTTCTTTCTTTTCTTTTTTTCTTTTTTCTTTTATTTTTTTCTTTTCTTTTTATTTCTTTCTTTCTTTCTTTCCTTTCTTTCTCTTTCTCTCTCTACTTTTTTTTTCTTCTTTTTGGCAAAAACATTATCAGCTTTATGACTGGCACAGTGCTCTGGCTTTTCAAAAAGCAGTGATTGGTCCAACTGTCTTATATCTTAAGGAGTCATATTAGTAAGAAAATAATAAAAATATCCCACAAAGATAAGATCTGCCTAATATAAATTAGGGAATGTAAAAGCTTCAAAGGATACTTTTCTCAAGATCTCCAAACCTAGCCAAGATCCTCTGCTGTCCCTCCCATTTCCTGAAGAGGTGAGTAAGCAGAAGATAGTAAGAAATCATTTTGCAGCCTTCACTGATACAAAATTGACCTTTTAATCTCTGCTTAATGCCAGGCTGATACTGTTTTCACTTTTAGACCCAAAGCTTTATCACGCAAGAGAACACTCCTTCATTTTTTGGTGAGATATATGTGCAACCATGAGATTTTTCTCCTTGTCCTCACACTCAGGCATGGATTTAAATCTCATTGAACTGTATCCATTAGACATTTTTGGAATATTAGCATTTTTGATCACTCTGTCTGAATAACACTGATTTAGTTTAGACACAGTTTGCAACCATGGCTGAATAAAGGAGCAATACTAGGGTATTATTTCCTGTCCCCAACATTACTCTCTCTACGGCTACATATGTAATTAGGGCACTGGAGCATCTCCCTGATGAGGAAAGGCTGGGGGAGCTGAGGCTGTTCAGCCTTGAAAAGAGACAACAGGAGGTTGGACCAGATGACCTCCAGTGGTCCCTTTCCAACCTGACCCTCTCGTTGCAACTCTGTGCAATTCTGCGAATTTTCACCATTGCTTTTGGATACTAAACATGCCAATCGTGGCTGCCCAGCCATCACACATTTCAGAGTTTCAACCCAGGCTTCCACTCGGGGAGTCTGATGGCTTTCTGATGTGCCTTTTCAAGTGGGCTTCGAAGGCAGCAGCTTCACTCCCAGTGCATGCTGATGATGGACTGTCAGCATCCTGTGGAATTAATTTACGTCTCTTTAGAGTTGGCAGACTCTTCTAGGCTGTGCATGGGAAAACAAAGAGCAGGAGGGATCTCATGGATGGCCAGGAATGGTTCTGTTATCACAGACACAAATCTCCATTAACTTAAAGAAAGAAAAAGAGTGTGTTTGCTTTAAAAAATTACAACTGTTGATCCCTGAGCCAAGAAATGCTTGATTTTAAAGAAAACTGGTTCCATATGAAAGCCTCCTGATTATGATGCACCTAAATGCTAGCAATTTCTAGTCCCAGTGACCATGAAAAAGGTGATACACAGAGATCTAACCAGCCAGGTTACTGATATAAATTCTACACCCCTCCCTCTAAAGGATTCTTTTCTCTGCTGAAATACCCCTTGAGGCTGGAAGTCATATATTATAGTTCTGAAATGTGAAGTAACCCTCAATTCTACCCAGCTTATCAAAAATCCCTGTCCTGCTCTCTCCCTTCTCACATTTCCTTGGCTTCATTATGCTTTTAAAAAGGGAGATTGCTACTAAAATCCCAGCTGAGTTAATTTGACAGCTGGAGCAAGAGAAACGCCCAAGAATCTCCCAAGGAGAAGGTTCTGACTGTTCCAGTAATTTGATCAGATTTCTATGCAAAAATCCCATCAGGAACACAACTGAGAGGTATCCCAGAACACACAGACAAGTTCTTCAGGGGACATGGGGAAAGGACAAAAGGGAAAAAGAAAAAAAAACAAAAAACATTAAAAGTATAGAAAAAGTCTCAACTAAGAGGTCAGGTTTTACTGGATTTAAAGACCCACTGACCTTCCTTCAAGATAGGCCTGGTCCCATATCCCAGACCTGGAACATTTCACCAGTTTCTTAATTACAGATTTTCTAGGCAGGCTGCAGAAGTGAAAGTACTCCCTCAACACCAGCAGTCCACTGCCACATTTTCCTATTACAAGCTTGTCAGCCTGCCAATGCAGAGAACTTCTAGAACTCCTCCTTGCCTCTCTTCCCACAGAACACAAAGCAGCATATTCCTTCAGAAGCCCTATTCAAGCTCCCTTTCTTCTCTATGAGCCTGCATCTTTGAGACAATGGATAAGAGGAGGCGGACCACTTCCGCCATTCATTTGCTCAGCCTGCTGAAACGTCAGATCTGTCTGATCTTGCAGCAGAAGCATTATCCTTTGTTCTGATCAGGTTGCACAAATAGCTGTGCTTGTGTCAGTCGCAGAGATTTTTTCTTTCTTTTTTTTCTCATGACCAATATGATTTACAGCTCGCACGACACACTGTGTCCTGCTAAAAATGTTGCGGTTTTGTTTTCCACCAGGTCCGGCAGCTTTCCTACAAAAACTCAAGTGTTACACGCTAAGGAAGAAGGGGAAACTGCACAATGCTGTTGCTACATGTATCCCAGACAAATGTGCCAAAATACTCCCAGCTTCACACAAATAAGCCCAGAGTCACAAGAAACACCTGAAGGGGCCCAAGTTGGAGGAGTTCGAGAGGCACAAGATGATTATGAGTCCCAAGACATCCCACCACTTCTCTGAAGGTTGAGCACTCCTCCTGCTCATCATCAACAGCTGCCTTTGCGTGTCCTGACAGATTTCTGCTTCCCACACAGACAAACTGGGCTGGCCCCAGCCACCCCCACCGCTGTGGTGACATACCTTTGCCCAGAATTCACACCTGGACTGTTCGCATGCCATCTGCAACTGGAGAGACAAAGGTTAGCCACCGCCAGGTTGTGTGAGCACACAATGAGGTGTTGGTCTGGTGAGCATTTCAGTTCCCCAGACTGAAGGAAGAAAAACAAATCGCCGCATCCACTGATGGAGCCGTGAGCTCTCGAAAGGTTACAGAACGTGGCTTTAATTTTCCCTTCCCCCTGTTCTACCATAATGTACACTTGCTTATGAAAACAGTTGCTATCACACATCCTTCCTTTTCCTAGGGCAGAAAACCAAATCAACCAGAAGGCACAGCCAAGAAGTTCTTCAGAACATCAATGTGTCGGAAAGTGTCGTTCAGGTTGGAGGCTGAACTTTGCTACTTCCAAATTTCTTGTATTTTTGCCTAAGTGTAAGTATGTGCATGAGTATGCTGTCTGTGTTATCAGGTAAAAGCTCAAATACCCATTTCTGGCTTCTAGCCAGCATTTAGAAAGGAAAAAAATTTGCTAATCCATGGTTGCAATGGAAAAAACACCTACCACAAGGAAAAAATCCTCCTGCCTTTAGCCAAATCTAATCTAATCTTTCCTCACAGCTGTAATATCAGTCTGAATGCTTCACTACCTAACTTTAGCTTCACATACAGAGCACGGGGAATTATTGATACAAACCTTTTGTACAAGGCCAGCCTGAAAAAAAAAAATACACGAGTGGCTGTGTTTAACATTCCTGAGTTTGCCATCAGAATCAATATAGTTGCATGAAGATATTGCCATTTTTAGGGCACTACAATACCCTCCAAAACGCAACAGCATTACATGATTTCTGCTTTATAGAGGCTTTGACATTCCATCTATTATCCCAGTCTTGCTTTAGCACATATTTTATATTAGAATGCGTTCCAGGAGGCATATGGCAATAGAACTAGGTCAACCATTAACCAAATAACAGGAAGCTGCTCTGCAGAGCACACCCTTCAAAGCTCGCTTAATGAGCTGGCTCTTCAGAGTGTGTCCTTCAGTAAGGTTGAAGCTAATTGTTCCACGGGATTTTCCTTAAAGACACGAGGTCACCCAAGGCAGGTGACTTATGGACGTGACAGACCCTGAAGAGCCATCCCAGGGTGTAAAAGCATCTGGGTCAGATGTTGAGATGAAGAACAATCCACGGTCTCTCATGGGACACTGAACACCAGAAACCACTTCCAATAATTTCTTCATCTCATGTGCAAGCAGAACCCATTCCATCATTAATCTGCTACCACAACTTCACAGGAAGAGAGCGGAGCCTTTGTAGAGTTTGTAGGGAAGGATACCATCACTAGATAAAGAGTTAGCATTTCTCTGTCCAGATGAGCCAATTCCAAAAACATGCAGAGTTTGGAAAAAAGGGATGATATTAAGCCTTGCAGTCTGTGTCTGACTAAACTCTTCACGTCCTGCTTTCTCATTAATCTCATTGAGACACATGGATTTAACATCATCTGCCAAATCCAGTAGAAAAAAAAAATCCATCATCATTGCTGACATCTTCATTTGCTCCACCACAGTCTCACCAATTGCTTCCTCTAAATTTCACATTCCACACTTCTGAGAAACCAAAGATGCCCAGGCTTGAAAGAGAAGTCTCAAGTGCCTGAGAAGCATCAGGCACCACAGAACAGAACCCATGAGTAACACAGAAGTTAGAAAAAGTTCTGATTCATATTATACTGTCAACAAAGCAGTAGAGATGGCCTGATCAAGTTGTTTCTAAACAAATAAAAGGCAAACACTTGCCAGCACTCTAATTGAAAGGAAGTTTGCATATAACAGCCACTGATACCCATCACACAACTGTTGCAATAACGTGATAACTCAACAGCCACATACCACAAGGCAGTATAAACCTCCCAATTTCAAAAAAAGTTGCCATCAAGCTATGTGACTACAGCCAAATCTTCACACTAAGCATATATGGACACTAAGATTAGTTTTCTGGCACTCTCATAAAAAATGGATACAGCCTCTTATCTCTTTATCTTAGTCTTTCTTTTAAACAGTATCTCTAGGAAACAAAACATTCAGAGATCCTGAGGTCATTATTTACCCAAACAAAGCTAACAATAAAAAAAATCCTCTCTACACCACTGCCAAGGGGTATGCTTGTGTTTCTCCATCATTTCTAACAGGAATGAGTGCTGTAAGCATAAAGATATATATATGTTTATAATAATATGTTTTGAGAGTTTCCCCAGTAGTTCATATCTATCCTTGCGACAAAAATAAAAGGCAAAAAGCCCACATCTAACAGATATTCTTCTACTAGGGGCTCCATAACTGAGAACTTCTCTGCAAACAAATGCTTGTGAGGTGGGAACTCAGGTCCATCTTTCTGGTGGTGGATCCTGCTGGTTTACCAGATAGTAATTCCAGTTCCTAATTACAGGCACAGGAAATGATAAGGCATCCATGATGACTGAGAAAACAGTCAGTGTGTGTGATCATATGTCCCTGCAGATTGCTTTGTATCTTAAGCGACAGCTCCTTGCTGAAACAGGCTAACTCAGTGGAAGACTGCCAAGCATGCTGTGGTGAGATTATCATCTTAGTAGTTATTTATAATAAACTATCTTCAGCAAGTAGCACCTTTTTCAGTAGGAAAAAGTCAAGGACAATGCATTTTCTTCGCAGCACGGAGATGGTCTATGAGAAAACGTGCAGACAATATCTGGTGGCATTGTTCATTTGCATACGAAGCAGTTCTGATGAACATTCCTCCAGCATATTCTGAAAACCATTCCGACACCACTAGAAAAAGCACAAAATTACCAGCCACTACAATACACAACCTACAGTGGAAATTATGTGGATAGACAGAACAGAGTGGTCATACTCCATTAAAAAAAAATATTTCGATTTGCCCGCATCCTTAATACTTCTGATGCTGAAACAGCCACAACACCACAGCGTATCTATGGAACCAAAAAAAGAGTTCTGCCCTGAGAGATGGAGTTCAAGCCTCATGTAATCCCTCAGTGCCATTCCTTTTCAAGTGCCCTATGCAGAAGTGCCAGACTCCCATAGCTCCAACCAAAAAAATCTGAATGGGGCCAGTGGAGCAGGGAGGACTGTGTTAAGGATGGAGTTACTGCAGAACAGAACAAACAGTCTTCACAAACAAGCCATGTTTTATATGCATCCCCTCCTCCCATCACCAAATTGCAACTGGGAAAACATACCTGCGGGCTGACTACTCCCACACTCCCACTCCAGTTCTTAGGAACACACGAAAAAGGTCATACTTTTGCAGGGCTGCCACAGAGCAGCATCTAAGACAAGGATTCATTCAAGGGGATCTGTAATATATTCTCTGGAAGACCCTGCTGAACAGGCAATGGAAACCTCTGATTACGAGGTTCATCTCTGCTGTGCCCATGAAGAAGCAAGTTCTGGTATTCTAGAGTTTTCTAGGCTGCAGGCACAGGAAGGTATCTCCGAATGTTATGGGCGGAAAAAAAAACCTTAAACCAGTTGACCAGTGTGTGACAGAGCTGATAGAAGACATACCACCAGATTTTTGAAGTCCATTGAACACTTAGCAAGCTCATTTAGAAACATTTTTTTCTGCAGATTTAGACAGATGTAAAAATATTTGGCTCT
>VZRL01006197.1:0-14343 GCA_013397895.1 Origma solitaria | reverse complement strand
AAAAAAAAAAAAAAAGGTGTCTGTCATGGCTTTAGCCAAACAGGGCAAAGGGATTCTAAAAGTGCATTTCTGCTAAAAGGAAAGCAGAGGAACAGTTACAATAGCTTTCTACAGTTTCTTAGTAATTGCACAGTCTCAAGGTCTACACAGTATCCCAGCATTTCATACCTCCTGCATTTTGCAGCTGCAGTTCAATGTTCTCAAATGGTTACAGCTTTCGAACAAACTGTGTCTGCACTAAAGCCAAAAAGATCTACAATGGAGCTCCATCTGAAGCTCAGGACTTGCACATGACTGAACTCTTCTCTTTCTCCAGATCTGCTTAGCCCTTCAGCCTCCCCCCAGCCCCTTTTAGAATCCATCAGGCAAGCTTTTGGAGTGCACTTCATTGTTTTGTGTTTGGTTTAAAAAAAAAAAAACAACAAAAAAACATAGACACAAAACTAAAAAAACAAAAACCAAAAACAAAACCAAGAAAAAAAATCCCACAGGTTTGCAAAGTGAGGAAGAAATGAAGCCCTGGCTACGCTGAAGTTTTCAAATGACAAAGCAGAAGGTAATCGTTTAATACCAAGTATGAAAGCCAGCATAAAAGGACAAGATGCAGAAGAGGAAAAAAATCTACTTGGGCTTCCTGCACTGGCATGAAATGGCTGCTTTCCTTCTTACTGCCAGCTCCCATGCTTCATGTTGACATTACACATCCTGTGCTGTAGATCCACCCCCATGCTGATGCTTGCCCAACAGAATTATCTCCTGCGTCACAGCAGTGGTAACAGAACTGCTGGCTCTGCAGATCTGAGAGCACCATTTCAACGCTTAATACATGCAGCAACTGGACACACTACCAGATATTCTGGGTTGGTTTATGGCACTCTCAGCACTGTGTTGCTTTGCCTAACCTTCTGCTAACCAGATGGTCTGTTCTCCCCTTGGGACCAAACCATTAAACTTTATTTCATTAATTTCTACCAAAACGCAGGGACGGTTTGGAGCACTTGCATCTGGTTTGTCTCCAACAGGGTTGCTAAGATGAAAATGACCTAAAAATAACTGGAAATGCTGCTTCACACCAACAGAGAACAAGATCATTTGGAGTAAATATTTAAATGATCTGCCAGATGAACTACCACAGCAGCATGAACCACGTGGATAGGAACTTGTATTATGTACACACACGCAAAGGTACACACTCCTGTCATTTTAAAAGGACCTAGGTTGCATTTTCCCTGATCCAAAACACTTTTATCTTCAACAGACCTTTACCATATTAGTATCTATTCAAGCCAATCCCTTAATTAAAAATTAAAAAGTAAAAAATGAGGGGGGAAAAAAGGCTTCCAAAACCACCACAGTTAATGATGGGACTCCAAGTGCACGAACATCATCCACAGGCAATGCAGCAACAGGAATGTTGTCACTAGAACATCTGCAAAGTCACATGAAACCATACTTCAGGGACATGCCAGCACTAATTGAAGTCAAAGTTGAGTATTTATAACATACATGGCTCCTGCTGTCAAAATACAAAGAGTGAGAACGAAAGAAGGAGCACATGAATGAAAGTGAAAGAATTATCTTATGCATATGCTTCCGCTGAATCTTGCAAATCTGCTACAGCCATGCCCTCACATGCAACCACAAATGAGCATCTCATGTATGTAGGTGGAAGCTGTTGAAAGTTAAGGGCATTCTCAATTCAAGATGTAATTTTCAAACGCCTCCCTGAAAGCTCCACAAGAATTACTCCATGCAGCTAAGGATCTGATCTTCAAATGTTTACTCGCACAAGTAGCTGCAGTGAAAATTCAGAATCAGAGCACAGCAACTATTCACATGAATGAGCTCTTAGAGCATAAGGGCTTTAGCTCCCATCATCTATTATCTACCAAATGCACTATGGTAACAAGAAAATGCAACAGTGGTGAGGTCTGACCTACTAAAAAGCCTTTGTTAACATTCCTAACAGTGGCAGTGAGCGGTTATAAAATAAATAAATAAAGCGTACATGCCTGCACACTAAACAAAATCCCAGGAATGTAAGAAGAATCCGGTAAAAGTTGCAGTTTTCCTATCTTCCAAAGAAAATAGGAAGTGAATCCACATAAAATGCAACTATAATAAATTATTAAAATCTGTTCTTCATGGCTACCACCACAGTGCTTTGAAAGGATGACTGGCTTGGCTACTCAGATTGTTGCACACATGCATTTGTCTGAGGGTGGACCTTTTCAACCCAAAGCTCCACACCTCTGCAGGCTTGGGTGTCAAACACATTCAAAGAGGACAGTACTGCTACTATCCAACTTCCCATGTGTGACTAACTTCTGACGCAGAAGGAGATCACAAAGCATCTTCTTCACACCACCTGGGCACCTAAAATGTTCTTGTGGTCATCCATTACTAAAAGTCTTTACTGAGACGTGAATAACCCTCCAATCTGGATGTCAACAGATCAGCAGGTATTGCCTTCAGCTCATAAGCAGACTGCTTAATTCACCTGTAAAGAGGATTAGATGTCTTCAGCACATCAAGGAAACAAGCATGAGAACAGGCTGTGTGACATTTTAGCTCCATCTATCTTTAAAATTTTCCCAAAGAGCAGGATTTTTTTTTAACGTCCCATTTAAGTTACTAACTCATCATCATATGACTGGCCTCCACTGCCATGACATACAAAACTTCAGTATATGGTGACAGGCCCCCTAGAAAGTCATTCCACAACCTGAAACATCATCTACCCTTCAAACACACTAAAAATAGATTCCTCACCCCCTTGAGGTCTCAGCAGCCCATCTGATATTACAGTACAGTATTAGCAAACCTATGTAGACATGAATTCCTAAAATAAATATCTTCAGAGATAAGACCAGAATATCAGCAAGCAAACTATATTCCTGTACACCACTGGTGGACCTGTGGAAGCACTGGAGAACCATGGAGGGCAACGACCATTTCACGTTCGCTTTGCAGGAGCACAACTCGTGCAACCTTTGGTCAACCTGCCTGACATCCTGCCAAGCACCTTCTGACTGTCTGAAAGGCATTTTCTGAGTACAGCCTCAGCAGGTTTTTTTAATGTGGTTCCTTGGGAGAACAACATACTGAAAACCTTGTCTTCCCTCTCCCCCACCGCCCCACGGTGGAAGGAGAGCAGCACATTTGTGGAGGGTGCAGAATGGAAAATTCATGGTAGTATTGTATCACCTCTGCAATCCGATCATTTTAAAATAATTCAGGTTTACTCATTTATTCATGCAAAGACCCAAACACACTGACTCACTCTCTCAGCAGCCCCAGTGACTAATGCAGTCATGTCCTTGGAGCTGGAGATTTCAGGTCTCGCACACGCACAGGGCGTTCCGGCAGGAGAAACCCACATGCCCTGGGAGCTACAGCAGCTTCTCCTCAACCCACCAGGATGGGAGCACACCAGGAGCCAGCACCTCTGAAGGGTTAAACACACCCATCCTGCAAGCCCAGAGGTGACATTCGCCATCTATGCTGTTGCAGAACATGGCCTTGGGTCATATTTACCCACAGAAGAGCTGCTGGGGTGCTCCTCTGCCCAAGTCCTGGTGCTGTTTTACACCATGTGCTTCATCACAGACAAGAGAACTTGGCCTCTGCATGACCTGACATAGCTGAAAGCTGATATGCTTTCTCCCCACTGCCCTCCCCCAGCGGAGATAAAAGGTCATTTAGACCAAAAGGAACCTGTCCACACTGACTTCACATTACATTAATTCAACTTTTGGGATGCACTCCTGGCCAGGAACCCAAAACCTTTCTTGCAGGGCTGCAAGCCACAGGCATATGACCGGGCAGGAACAATTCTGCAGTCAAGGAGCTAATTAACCAGGCTGAGAGCTGTCTGGCTGCTCTCAATTTTCCATCAGCCATTTGTTACATTTTTTTACACTTGTCAAGCTGTTTAGAAGCTGAGCATGATAGAAGCAAGGCTTCAGAGCCCACCAGTGCTGCAGGTCCCCACATCCTGCAACCAGAGCCACTCAGCTGTGGACAAAAGGGAGGGGAAAACTGAAATGCAAAATCAGAGCTTCCAATCAAATACGGAGAGAAATAATTCCAAATCTGTTCACATTGACATTTTATTTATTTATTTGTTTGCTCTTATGGTGCCACTTGTCTCACAACACAGAAGAAAACAAGAAGATGACTCCGTTGGCCACTGCCCTCCAAACTCTGGTGCGTCACCAAGTAAATACTGTACATATATGCGTATTTGTCCATACTCACCACAAGCAACAACACACTTGAGAAGACAGGATGACTCCAAATTACAGCAGTGACACACAAATAATGTGGCAGGTGACTAGTTCCCATCTCTCAAGTGCTTGCCAAGAGCAGAGCAGCTCTGCTCCAGTCTCACACACCAGAACCGCTCACAAAAGGAGGCTTTTCTTTTCTTATCTTGGTTTGTCTTAACACACAGAGCAGCAGAATCCAGCACCAAGGTCTTAATTTCCAGTGTCCCTGTTAAATCCTAATTATGCCTATTTTACTGGGTAGAGGGATAGATGGTTGAAGGAATAAAAAAAAATTTAGAGCAAGATTTCAAGGGCTGGACAGCAATTTTTTGTTTTTGTCAGAGAGTCCCAAATCCCCTTACAAAGAGCCACATGCCCACAAATCTAGCCAAGTCTGACTGGAACCAAAGAATCCAAGTCTGACTTAAAATAAATAAATATTCGTGGGCCTCTAAAGTTCTCTCCGGAAGCAGTTTGCTTAGCTAGAGATGAGCATCATCCTTGACTCACTGCATCCCCCTCAAGACCAGCACTCCTCAAGCTATTCCAAGTTTAGCTCAGACCTCAGTTATCACTTTAATAAAAACAAGAAAATTAAAAAATAAAGTACACTAAAAAAAGGAAATTATAAAAAAGTTGATAAACAATCACCACTGACATAAACCACCTTCACCAATCCCTCTAGAATTTCTGATCTAGGATCTCTTTCAGCTGTCCATTTAATATCAACAAGAGGGAGGCAGAAAGGAAAAAAAAAAAAAGCCTTTTCAGCATCATCAGCCAGCTGAATTCTGGCTTTTGGACCACAGCAAGGCCTTTATTAATGATCCCTTTCCCAGCTGCACACTCAATTAAATTCTCCAGCAAGTCAGTCATTAGAAGGTAAATGAACCACCCTCCATGTCACCATCATGCTGGACCAAAATCTTCCAGCACATGCAGTCTCCCCTTAGCTTTGCTGTTTATTTGACGAACAGGGGAGAAAATCCAAAAGCACGTTCTGGCTGGACGTACAGGTTCCGAGTGTCACATTCCCTCATCCTGCTCTTTTCTTTGCAGGCAGTGAGAGGTCTGAGGACAGCGTGTGGGAGGAATGTGTTTGCCTGGCTCCTGGGATAAGTGGCCATTGTGTTTGGAACCATTTGCATGACAACAGTCCAACCCAGGATGACCCATCTTCTTCCCAAAAGGAATATCCTGTGACGCCTTCTTTCCACAGCCACTGATACCACCGCGAGCCACTGTTTGAACCTAAGGGCTGCAGGCGCAAAGGAAGAGTTTGCTCATCCCAGCAAATGCAAAGAAGCCCCCATTGTCCTACCAGGCCACGGAAACAGTGACCACATGTGCATCAGAAGATTCCATTTTTAGCATCTTTCAAAACAAAGTCTTCTCTTTCACATTATCACGAGCACACTGAATCCTCAGTCTTCCTATATCATTCTCTGCAATGTCTGCTTTGTTTTGTCTTGAAAAATCATTCTCCTGCCTCTCTACCCCATGCCACTGCTCTATTAGCAGCAAGTTTCCACTGCACATAATTATGGCATGCCTTAGCCTACTTTTTTTCTGTTTGCTGAACAGCTCTGCCTATTTTCTACTTGTGCTGATGCTACCATTTACTTTTCCTGATGCTCTAATCCTCATATCCTTTGAAGGCCTGACTTCCTCCACACCATGACAGCAGCTGGGGTTCTCAGGCCCCTTTCCAGACCTTTTTAATAGCAACAGTAATGCCACTGATGGAACATCCCACTTCGTAATCTTCAGGTCAGCACAGAGCCTCTGCATCTGTAACAAGTGCTGCAAATACACCATCCAGGGCTGCTGAGCACCCATTATCTAAATGACTACCAACTTATTAATTGCATATTCCTGGAACTGGAGGGAGAAGGAAAAACACAGTCACATAATGCAGGCACTTAGCTTCTTCTCACATAATCCCAATTAGAAGGTCTTACTTTCCACCAGGAAGTAACAAGTGACACACTTCAAGAGCTGAATTCTTAATTTAACTAGTTCAAAACTAATAGAAGTAGCCCAGCGAATCAAGTTCTTTCTCAGAATTATTCGTCCTCAACACACACTGGCCTTGCAATGATTGCTACCCTAATAAGCTCAAAATAAGTCCTTCCTAATCACTCATGACATTGATGCTGTGCCTACAGCTCGTTATGCTGACATTATTAAACAAGAATTCTTAAAGAGACTGCATTTGACTCCACTCAAGAACAATTCCTGAACATCCTGAGATGTCCTAATTTCCATCTTCCTTCAATTACCAGCTAAAGTAAACTAAATTGATTGCTTCTCTTGATGGATCTTACCACCTTTTACCCAAGAAGCTGCTTCTAGCCCAAGCCAAAACCCCACAGTATTCCTCCCTGGACAGCAGCTGTGGAGGTCCATAATTGTACCACAAAAACTAACCAAAAACGATGAGACTTTTGATCAAGGCAAAATACAATGTACAACACTGCTGCTAGGTCTGGAACTGATGTTCTGAGAACCAGTGTATCTCAAAAATTACTACAAAGTAGCCAAAACCAATGATGAGGGAAAGCTCTTTCCCAAACACTGCTTAAAGCAAAGTTCCTTCAAGTAGCGATTAGCCCAGGATATTTTGAGTTACTGCAGTAACATGTTGCCTCAAGCTGACCAAAGCAATTGTACCTAGATCTTCAACTCCCAGAGTGCTGAAAAGAGCACAGAAAAAAAATAAAGTTACATTGTACTTAAGATTGTGTTTAACAATAATAAGACACCAGACACAAAGATTCCCCTTTCCTCATCTCAAACTCTCTCCTCCTCTCCTTCAAATCCCTGCAGAGATGTATTTGTGCTGCAACTTCTGGCGCAGCTTAATAAAGCTCGAGAAATGAGGTGCAGAATTTTTAGATCTTTGGTACTGTTTTTAAAGTTAAAAGAACAAAACGGAACAGAACCCAAAAACAGTCTCACGTGACTTTGTTTTTACCTTTGTGTTGAACTTCCCAAACACAAGCTGAAAGCAGAAGAATACTTCCAAAACTCAGGACACAAGTGGAGACCACATTCTAATAAACCTGGTCCCCTAAGTCTGGGAACTTCTGCTAAAGCCCCTTTTCTTTGCTACAACCAACAAGATAATTATCACAAGTTGATCTATCTCCCTTCCTCCCCCCTTTTCTTCTTTCAGCACTGGCATACAAACCATGCTATTTTAACTTCTTTCCTGTTCTCCCAGTTCTTCTGGAACATTTTATTTTCAACAGTCAACTCATTTGGAGAAGTGCCATGCTGAAGTTCAACCGTTTACAATGTTAACTGTGTCTCTGCCAGCAGCTGAGGACTTGCATCACACCACCTTCTCCAGCACCTCTTGATTAAACAATTTGAGTTCCTCTCTCTGAGAAGTCAGCAGATGTTTAAGCAAGCTTCATTCTCATCACACTCCATATTTTTTTTCCCTCTCAAAAGCTATTCTCATGCTCTGAAGAGTGAGATGGCATTTCTCATTCTCTCCTCAATTAACACGGAGCAGACCTCGTGCTCACCTCCTATGGGCCCATAGATTTCTTGATTATTTAATACTCTAGAGTGAAGCAACTGTTTGAAAAGCAAGCAAGCATTTGTACTGATGAAGTTCAACATCTCTGCTGAAGCCAGCTGTAAGAAGTTCCTACTTGAACACATCATGGATTAAGTATGCCAGTTAAGCAAATCATACAGTTCTGGCACTGGTAGCAGACCATATTCACCCAGAATGAGTTCTCAAAATGTATAATGTTTTACTTCAAAATAGAGAAATATCTGTTGAGAGTCAAAATAGAGAAATGTCTGATGTTATGAGAGCATTTCCATCATTTTTCTCCTGCAATGGATTAGAGGTGTAACAAAATATAGGGGAATGAAATACATGAAATGACACAGACATCTTGGCCTTTTCAGACATTTTCTGTGAAAACAGGACCTCCTTCCTCTATCAGCAGCTTCTTCAAATCACTGTTCCACTGGGACTTTTGCATTTGGCCCTAAGTTTGCCTGGTGAAGCTTCAACATGGGACAATATTAGTTAATGAATAGTACACAGCTATTCACCAGTTTCACACTTTTAAGTCCTTTTTATGCAGTTTCTTACTTCAAAGCCATGTTGTTCTGCCCAATTAAGGAAATTATCCACAACACCACACAGAGAAAGTGTTACAGTAAACTGAGGTAATCTCAATTTATATTGTAACTTCACACATGCTGTTTGGAATAATAGGAAAACTCAAGAGGAAAAGCTAATTTACACTGGGTTTCTGGGAGTTCCAGATTTCAAGAGAGATCTTTTGAGCTCTTCTGAAGTAACCTTCCTCAAACTGTAAGTCATACTATTATAAGACTTAAGTTCTTCCCATTTCCTTTTTAAGGCTAAAATTAAACTTGCCCATTCCTTGGGGCCCAGAGGAACATCTGCCAGATGTCCAGACATCTACGCTGAACAATAGTCATCTACTTGTCAACTCTCTTTTTAATCATCCTTTTATCGGTCTTCATAAAAGTCAGCCCTCTTTTAAGTCAAAGTTCACGACACTAACAAATTTGTTATAAAGGTTACTGAATTTGAATTATCATATTTTTTTTTCCATTTCCAGTTGCAGTTGTCCTGCTTTCCCTTTCCAGCACCCCATTATGTACTCGTATTCTTCACAGTCTAAGCATACACATTATTGTATTTTTAGTTTTCCTCTTGCAACAAAATAGTATTTTTAATTATGGAAGGAAATTGTAAACATGACATCTTAAGTTTCTCATCAACGTAACCCAGTATGAAGCTAATGAAAATGTAAAAGGAAATCAAATAATTGTTTAAGTATTTTTAAAGCAGTGGTTCATAGGTTATGTCTAATAGGTGTGAGGAAAGTGATTAAGAAAAGCATATTTAAATACTGGAGAATTAGCTAGGAATGCTTATTCTTCCTGTTAGAGCTTCCACCAAAAAAAGGTTCTGTGTGCCCCAAACCAAAAGCAATTGAAAGCCATTGTCTGAATGAGGAAATTTATGCCTGATTAGGAGAAACATTCATGTCACCACCATGGCATGAATTAAGATCATCTTTCTGGAGCTTCTTTAAAAACCAATGGGTTTGGGTTTTCTTCCTGTTTGTTTGTTTGTCTTGGATTTTTTGGGGGGAGGCAGACTTGTTTTGTGTTGTTTTGGGATTTTTTTTTTTAATAAAAATTCTTTAACTAGAATTTTAACAGTAAGGTGAACTTTAGTCTGCCTGGGCAGAACTACAGCAAGAAACACCATTAACAAGAATATAATTCTCTGAAGAGGTTTCAGTCTCATAGTGAAGAAACCCAGAAAAAAAAAAACAACAAAACCCAACAAAAACACCCAAAAAACCCATTAAAACACCACCATTCTCACGCCAGCTCAAACTACTGCAATGTTGATTGGTTTTTCTAGGGCGTAAGAGGCCCTCCCATAAAGATCCCGATCTTAAATCCCAGAGTAGTTCTTGGATTGCACATGCCACGTTCAAGGGCAGTGTATCTGCAGGGCACCCTGTAGTGCCAGCACTGGGCTGACCTCCACAAGTAAGAGGAGATTCACAGCTCTGAACCACAAGTACTCTGCATACAGTCCATATAGGGGGTGGATATTTGGGATCTGACCCAAATAAGCAAAGGTCAGTGGGCAATTTTTCAATTTTTCTTCAGTGGCTGATTTAGACCTGTGCAGAGACTGAAAAATGCATCAGAGAATATCACCTCGGGGAGGGGAGAAAAAAAACAGACCACAAGAGCAAAAACAAACAAACAAACAAAACCCCCAAACCAAAAGCAGTTAACCTATCTCTTTGTCAAAACATAAGATTAAACATACCTGAAATGGTATGTTCCATGGCTCTCTTCTGAAAGATGGAGACAACCAGAGTATCTCAGTAATTTGGGTGACGCATCAGCAACCAGAACTTAAGAAATGCACAGTTGATAAAGCAACATCCTTCCAAGGTATATTAGATTACACATTAAAACATTTCTCCCACAGCAAAAATAAAACAAGGGCATTGATTTTAACCTTTAAGCCGGATCTCAAGTTCATCACCCGTCATTGCAATCCTCAGATCTTTCTGGTTTTTTGCACATCTGGGAGTGTGTTCTGAGTCAGATCCACTGGTCCCCCATCCTGCCACTAACATCTTTCCATATTTGTTCTAAAACACATCAGAGTAACCAAAGTATGGACATTACTCACACCTTTCCATGGAGCCGTGCCTTCAAGATCAGCAGCACTGCGCCCTGGTATCCCCCTCATGCATTTCGGGATGTATTCTGAACTTTCTGAGGAACTGCATCTAGCATGCAGCTGATCTGCAAATTTCAGTGGGTGGGAAAAGATCCGAGGCCTGCTTTGGATCTACTCAAAATTGTTTCCAATTAAAAGGTGGGTTAAAAACAAAGCACACGAATTCCTGCTCCACTGCTATCTGTCTTTAAAGATCTCAGGTTTCCATAATGACATTAAAATCACAGTAAGAATGCTGCTTTAAGTTTTCGGGAAAAAAAAATATTTTATGACACCAAAAAGACAGCTGTGAAAACTGTTTTGCTTTTTCCAAGAGAAATTATGTATGTTATGATGCTCTGAGGAACCTACTAAAAGCTTGCCAGTATCACTTTAATGCAACCTAGTGAGTGGGGAGAAATATTCCATCTTAATTTAAAACACATCCAAAAGAAGGAATGCTCTTGAAAATGAGATGTTAAAAATCCCAAAATTTAGGCATCATCACCTAGGAAAAAAAGAGACATTTCATGATACCCTCTGGAAGAACCTGAGCAGCCTCAAGCTGCATGCACTTACCTCCAAATGCTTTCAGAAATCTATAAATATATGCTTATATACACTATTTACTTGGCCAACTGATCAACCTCACAAATTCTGTGGTCTTTAACCAAAGAAAAATATCTAGAAGGGTGACCTCCGCATGAAAGCATCAGAGAAAAAAAGCCTGAGGATGTGTTTCTCTGTGTGAAGGAGAATCTGAGCAATTTCCTCCAATCCTCATTTCCTGATAGCATGAAGACAGCGAGAAGACCCATCACAATGTTGTGCATTGAAAAAATCTGAAGGAAACCTTAGGGGAAAAAATCATGATTAAGCCAGCTCCTGCCCAGCAAAGCCTCAAAACATGGAGAGACATCCACAATGTTAGGAGCACTTCCCATCTCAGCTTTGTCTACTCTCTCTCTCCTCCATTTTCTGGTGGAGCTAGAGAACATGACATGGCTTACCTGACTCAGATCACAGCTCTCTGCCAAACTAGTCACTTCCTCTTAGACATGCAAGCAGCTTCATGAGGCAAACAGACCCCCACAGACGCACACACAAAAGCAGTGGCAGAAAGCACTCAAAACTTGGAGGTCTCTCCCCTTCCAAACACCAGAAAAACAAATGAAACTTTTCCTTTTTCTCCCCCAAAAGAGGGAGGTGGGAAGGGAAGGGGGGGTAGAAATCCTATCAGATCACAACTACATGAAGCTCCAGGAGGATCTCTCTGTGTGGAGAATAGAAACCACAATGCTGAGAGGAGCCGGGGGGGACGGGGGGGAAGGAGAAGGTTACTCCAGAAGACATAAAGAGCCTGTGGACTGTGTGTGTGCATGTGTGCGAGAGCGAGGAGAAGCTTTGTGTGGTGGAGCCTGGACTGGAACCAAAGCAGACAGCTTGCAAATGGAGGACAGGGAGATAAAGAAAGGGAAAGAGGGGGAGAGATAGGGAGAAACCTGCTCCGGGTGGGTTGAGAAAGGGGCAGGGGAGAAAGCGCCTTCTCCCTTGCCTGGTTTAAAGGTAGGGACATCGGGGAACTGAGCAAGTAGAAGTGGGCTCCTTCCCCTTCCTTTCTTCCCTTCTCGCTCTCCTTTCTCTCAAAGGAGAGCACAAGCGTGTGTAATGGCTCCTGCTCTCCAGCTGAACGCTGTCCTCCTCCAAGCCACCTCCTGCGGGCACCAGCAGCCCCCCAGCCCCGGCGCCGCCGGGGACCCCCGCATCCCAACTCCAGGAGAGCCGCGGTGGGGGCACCACCGCCGGCGTGAGGGACCAGCCTCGCCAGCGGCGAGAGGGGACGAGGAGAAGGAGGGGAGGAGGGGGAGAGCCACTGGGAGAGGGAAAGAAAGAAAGCAAGAAGGAAAGAAAGAAAGAAAGAGAGCGAGGAAGAAAGGAAGGAAGGAAGAAAGAGGTCACCCGATTGCCTGGGTCGTGCCAGCACGGAGCTTTTCTCTCCTCCGTGTGTCTCCCGTCTCTGATCCAAGTCCACACGCACAGCACCATCCAGACCTCGCACACACACACATATCCTCTCAGGCACCCCCCACCCCGAAAGCTCGGCTGGTATCTCACTTATCTCCCCATANTCCTCCATGCAAGAGACTTCTCTCTCAAACAAAACACCCCGCTCTCGCTCCCCTCTCTTCTCTTTTTTTTCTTCCTTTCTTTCTTCCTCCTTCCTCCGTTGACCGAATGAATGGATTTCAGAGGAAGGTGGTGGAAAGAAAGACGGACATAAAAGACCAAACAAAATAACACACGCACGGACACACGCACACACACACACACACAGAGACACACACACACACACACAAACGAGAGATGATCTCTCCAATGCCAAACCAGAGATGGGTTTTAATTGCAAGAACTTACAGGAGCGTCCCGGCACTGCTGCTCTTGCTGCTGCCTCCTCTCCTCTCCTCTTCCTCTCTGCCTAGCTCTTCTTGTTATTGTTGTGGAAGTTGTTTTGTGAGTCTCATGTGCTTCTTGCCAGGTCTCAGCAATGGAGGATCGCCATCTTTCCCTGCTTTTCCCCCCCTCTCTCTCCCTCTCCCTCTCTCTCTCTCTCCTTCACTGGTTTGCTGCAGCTGCAGATGACCTGAGATATCCGTCTCTCCCTCTCTCTCTCTCTCTCTCTCTCTCTCTCTCACCCTCTGTGTCTCTCTCTGAATAATGAGCAACAAGAGGGAGAGAGAGAAAGAAGACAATCTCCTCTCCTACCACACAAAACGCAAGAGCACCAGGGGGTGCAAGAATCCTTTCTAACAACAACAACAACGTGTAGGGGAAGAAGAGGAAAAAGAGAAAGAAAAGAGAAGAAAAGAGAGGAGGAAAAGGCAAGAAGAAAGAGGAGGGAGGTGGAAGAGGAGGGGGGAAAGCAAGCAAGCGAGAGAGAGATCCAGCAGGCAGACAGATGGAGGAGAAGATGGTAGTGATAGAGGAGGAGGTGTTGAAGATGAAGGAGATTAAGAGGAGGAAGGTGGTAACAAAAAGTTAAGGTTTGGGACACTGAATCACTCACAGGCCAGGGAGGAGGAGAAGAAGGGGGAAAGATCTGAAGATCTTCCCCTTCCAAGCTGTTGCCTTCACAAAGCTTCCTGTGCAGGAGCGCTCAGCAGCTCCTGCGATGCTGGGGGAGCCGCTCGGATGGAGCGCTCTGCTGGGTCATAGCTCTCTTCCAGCCATGACAAAAACCGGTTTCTGCATGCAGATCTGCCCCCGAGGTGATCCCTCAGACACATCCATCTAGAGGCTAATCTTCCCTGAGCAGGGTAAAGAACATAAATGGAGCTGGAGGTTGCAAAGTATAAAACCAGATCTACCACGTGGTTGGCTTTTAATCCCCCTTCCAGCTCGCATTTGATGTGGAGAAAGGACACTCAAATTGTCCATTTCTGGCACGTATTTTGAAGTCTACTCCTGGAAATAAAGACAGTCATCTCCAGGTTTTTTATTTCTCACAAGCGTTTGGGAGAAAAGAGAGCTTGTACTACTATCACCAAAATCACTTCCTACATTGGTGAAACGTTTTTGGCTGCAAAATAAAATAAATAATTCCACTTAAAATAACTTTTATGCCTCCCAACACCTAGTTGTCTGCTTCTTTGTGACTGATTATTTAAAACCGTGGAAACTAACGATCAAGGCTCACAAAGAAAGGTATCTGGGTGATGAAGGCAAGCAGACAAAGACAAAGCGGCTGTAGCCTGCATTTTTATTTAGTCTCGTTTCTATTAAGCATTGTCCTGAGCTACTTCTTTTGCTCGACAC